>JAPFFP010000113.1:1909704-1927251 GCA_026153255.1 Solanum medicagineum | reverse complement strand
GCAAACTCTCATTATCATTCTTATCGAGTAACTCCGAACCGTTAAGGACTTAAAACCGATAAACTGAAAATCGATCATTAGGGGTAGGATGATGTGTGGCCTTGTGATATAGTAAGTTAGTAGGATTAGACATGTCTTTATATCTTGTGTTGTTGTTGTTCGACTTATATTTGTTACTTTTATTGTATTTATATACATGAACATTGGCTTTCTACTTTAGGCGGTTTTCTTTTTTCATATCTATTAATTTCTGATTTGGGGCTTAATATTTGAGACGAGGGTCTTCCAAAAACAATCTCTCTATCTCTATAAGATAGTAGTAAAATCTGCGTACATTCTACCTTCTCTAGACCCTACTTGTGAAACTTCATTTGATATGTTATTGTTGTAGTTATATTGATTAATATTTTGATGTAAAAATTTCTTTATAATATAATGATGAAGTGTTGGCCAACATGCTTGTTTGTTCCCTCTTCCCCGTGGGCTTTTGGTGGTGGGCCCAATTCTTCATGTGCTCTTCATTACTCTTTCAACAAACCCCCCCCCCCTCTTATTCGAAATTTTTTGATCCGATTAGTGATGATTCATGTTATAAGGTGTGAATCGCTCTTGACTTCTAAAAATTTTTGTATTCGTAAGATTTGAGTCTGATATTCTTCTTTAATAATTCACATGTATCACTTGCATTGCAGCCTTTGACAGAAAAAATGCAAGGTAAGATTGCATATAATAGATGTGGTCAGATTCTTCCTCAAACTCAGTACATAGCGGGAGTTTTACGACTTCCCTAATATTAACAACCAAAATATAATCCTTCACGGTAGAAAATACATGATGCAAATAATTAAACCTAGATGTTGACTTCTGATTTTTTGTGGACTTTGCATGGAAACTTCCTCAATATGTAACCACCAAAGTTTCCTTGATTAAGACACCATATTTTTGTGGTATGTTCCAAAATATCATGCCTGTAGGTGAGGCGCACACAATGCTATAATAATCCATATTACATATGAAAAGCATATGTTATATTTTTTAATGTGACCAAATATTCTTTAGTCCCCATATTGTTTAGATCAGTTTATGCGCATTTTTTGTTATTGTATTTGAGTAATTTCTATCTCTTAGCAGCATAAATACAAGATTGTTTTATCGATTAAAATTTAGGAGAACGATGAAAAATCAAATTGTGTTTCTCAACTTTGTTAGTAGTTGAATTCTAGTCTCTTGTGATTCTTATCCACTTTATTGATCGCTAAGCCATATCCTTCATTGATAGTGTTACTCCCTTTGTTCCAAGAACATTCTTCTTTTCAATTTGTTCTAAAAAAGAATGTCGTCTTTCTGCGTTGATAAATACTTTTTGACTATAATTTTTTTAGTTTTAGCATTATAATCATATGATTGATTAGTTCTCCTCTTGTGTGGTCAGTAATTACGTGTTCTTCTTCTCAACATCCACGTGTCCCGTCTTTAGAGGATGAATCTACTCTGGCTTCTGCAAATATATCACATCAATTTATGAACTAACACCAAAAATCACAGACTTAAATCATTGGAGTTTGGCTTATCTTTGACTCTCTCAGCTCAAATTTGTCAATCTTTCTTCTTTTTCTAGACTCAAATTTACATTTGGCTTGGTCCTACAAGGTTCAGAATAACTCTCCTTTGTATTGGGCCGAGGGTCTGTCAGAAATAACCTAGAGACATTATACATAGTAGGGATAGGTTTACGTATACTACTCTTTCCCCAGACTCAACTTGTGAAATCACACCGTGTATATTATTACTATTGTTGTTTTAAGTGGTACATATCAAGGGTAGTGACTATTCTTGCTGAAAGTGGACTTACAATGTTAGGAAAGAACTGGGCAAAGTAACTGCGTAACTCTCCTATCTCTTGGGCTGAGGGTCTGTCAGAAACAACCTAGAGACCTTACACATATTAGAGATAGGTTTATGTGCGCTACACCTTCTCAGACTCAACTTGTGAAATCACATTGAGTATGTTGTTATTGTTGTTATTGAAAGTGGTACATATCAAGGGTAACATAAGGCTTAATATAAAGGGTTATGTAAGCTAATATAACTTGATAGCGTAAAAATTCTTTATACCGTCCGAAGCATCTTTGATTTGACAAACAAAAGACTACATAATGAGGAAGTAGGAATGTCACGATTCGATCCCGATCGTGATGGTGCCTGTGAGATTCCACCTACAGACAAGTCAATTCCCAACCCTAGGGTGCCACTTACACACGGTAGGGGTAGTTTTACGTATGCTACACTTTCCTCGGACTCAACTTATGAAATCACAATGAGTATATTGTTATTATTATTATTTTAAGTGGTACATATATCAAGGATAGCGACTAATCTTGTCGAAATTCTTGATAGCGTAAAAATTCTTTATACTGTCAGAACACGAACAAGCATCTATGATTTGGCAAACAAAAGAGTATATAATAAGGAAACAGGAAGCAGATACATCTATTGTGAAACTGCACTTATACCTAGAAAGCACTGCAGATATTCTGCAGTCTGCAATACCAGTATTTTATTTTTCTCCACTTAAGTTTATTCCATGCTATCATCAGATACAAAATACCTCAGAAATACCATAGTCTATAATCTATATATATGCAATGTATTAAAATTTAGAATCTTTATAAATGTCAGAAAGTTATGTGCCTACATAAAGATTACCTATGTACGGCAGTACACACTAGCAGACTGCTCTCTTTTCAAGATGATAACTTGTTCTACCCTTAAAAATAAGCAAAACAGCATCAAACCAGCATTTAAAAAGAAAAAGTGCATCTTCATAAAGACAGGCACATAACTTCGGTTCATTCTTTTATACTTCTTATATCAGTGGCAAAATTAAAATTTTTGACGAGGGTGTTCACGACTACTTTCAAGGTTTAGTATAAATGTTAGTTTTTCACGGAAGGGAGTTCGACTGACCATCCTTCGGCATACATCTATCTAGTGATCATTCAAAGTATACAGGTGAAGCCCCCACTTCCGTCTTTCTTTCTATCAATTGCTCTCTCAGTAAAGATCCATAACTTAAATACTATTATCTAATAAGATGACAAGAACAGCAAGTGGGAAATGGGCATAGCACTGAGCCCAAGAAGCTTATCCCAAATTCATCTTTCCTATCTTATCTCTACTTCATTCACCATTGTGGGGTCTAAATATTGAAGACTTCAACAGATTATTTATCTGGCATCACTCCCCACCCTGGGACATCACGAAGGAAGAGAGCAATAACACAGATTTTTGTGGCACAATCTGTACATGTATATGAGTCTTGACTTAAATCATACAATGCATGTTCGTACATGATCGTAAAAGGATGCACTATCATTAAAGAAACAGCTATGCACACATATCTATGCATTTATGATATTAGTCACACTTAGTTTGCAACTCAGTTACATACCGTGTCATACTATTTAATGTTCAAAAAATATTGGAACTTCCCAAGTACTATATATACCTGTCTCAGTCTCACAGACAACACCACTGTACTTTCTGCTCTCCCTCCAGTTTTTATTGTAGTGGTCCATTTCCTGCATAGTCCATGCTATCTGATAAGAAAATGATGGACAGTAAGTTTCTCAAGGCATGTCAAAATAAATGGCAAAAGATGGGTGGCAAAGTCAGTCCATCAGCTTGCTGCGACAAATGCTGTAAATGGAATATCTGGCCTTTCCTAAAAGAAGAGAAGTCTATCCCAAGGGATGTCCCAAAAGGTCATGTGGTAGTTTATGTAGGGAAGTACCAAAAGAGATTTGTAATCAAAATTACCTTGCTAAAGCATCCGCTCTTCAAGGCATTGCTGGATCAAGCTCAAGAACTTTATGATTTCACTGCTGATTCAAAATTATGGATTCCCTGTGACGAGAACATCTTCATTAGTGTCATCAGATGTGCCACATCACCAGAAAGTCGATGTATCTCAGTCTGCTTTTGAAGGTCCAACTCCAATCGCAAAGAACGTGATTGTAATTCATTCAAGATGCTTAACTCATTGTTTAAAATGTTTAACATCTATAAATTCATAACCTGTTGTATACTATTGAATATAAATTCATTACCTATGAAGTTGACCATTACTTCTTTATGCAGGAAATCAATGATTTCTGATTGAAGATACTAAGTCAACCAAAAATGTCACCTTAAATGCATCATTCTTATGATACTGTAGAACAGATTATTTGTTGAAATGTTATGCAACTCATATTTTAGGCAAAGTACTCAAGTTAGTACATTGGGTGTAATGGAAGAATGTCAATAGATTATTTCAGAAACTTCACACCTTTCTAAGCTGCTAAACTACCCTTAACAGCCATCTTCACTGATCATCTCAATGGGAATTGTAGTTCCAACAGCTTGACAATAAGCACTAATAGGCACAATTCCTCATGCCTCAATAGGTTCAGCCAGGGACTAGGAAAACCTACAAAATCTACAGTGTCTCAGATGCTATTAATTTTTTCATTCATTATATTGCAACAACTACAAGCAATAAATAACAACCTGCAGAACAAGAAGCGAAATTAAAGGTACAGAAGCCTTTATACGCCACATCCCAAATCGTAAGAGCACCAACAAATCAACGATTTGGCACTGAACTAAACTGCGCAGAAATTGGTAGACGAAAATTTACGTTGAATTGTCACACTCTCAGGACACAGATTTGTAAAGCAGCTGAAGATGTATTACTTGATCAGTTCCAGGAAGAGAAAACAGGCATAAGCATTATGGAAAGAGAGAAAGCATCCATCCATTGAAAGAAGGGCAACAGAAAAAACCAAGCAATACAACTGAAGGTTGATTAAAGCAACGGCTCCACAGAGACATTAATCAACAGGACAGTAATGTAACAAGGAGAAGCAAACCTCCATACTAGAGGAGGATAAACAATCTCAATGTTGTACCAGATCCAAGACCTAGACAGTGCCGCGATAAGATCCTTTCTTTTTACATTGTGTCAGTTAAATAACAAGAGTAGACACTGAATCATGCAAACCTGCAAATCTAAAATCTTAAATTGTTAGAAATTGGAGACACTTATTTTTTAAGTGTGAAACACTGCACCGTACATGCAGATGTGATTCTTTTTCTTTGACCAAACAGGTGAAAAGTTTTGCTGGTTAACGAACCAAAATTTATGTCTATACAAATACCTGCAAAAGTTTTCACAAACTCCATTATCGCTCATCCAATTCCCCTTTTATTACTTTTCCAGGAAAATATTGACTGGAAGAGCTCTATAGGATCAAATCAGAAACTATTCCAGAAACTAAGAATGGCTTTACATTCATTATTATATTCTCCACACCGTCTAGTTATACCTACTTCCCTATTAGGTGCTTCATGAAAAGTTTGATATATTCAGTTAAATGGAAATATATTTTTTCCCTCCAACAGTTCAAACTACTATTATTTCATATTATTTCCAACTTCCAACTTGATGTGGCATCTTTTCAACAAATTCAACTATTTCATAATTCAAATCATTATAATTTATAACTAGTCAACTCGATATATTGAAGAATTAACCTACATAACCAAGTATCTTTCGGAAACAGCCTCCCACTGTCTTCACAAGGCAGGGGTAAGATCGTGTACATGCCACCTGATCCAGCTCCCACTTGTGGGATTACTTGAGTATGTTGTTGTAACCTGAATAACCGCACAGCCAACCACTTCAACTAAAAATAGCCAACAGATATATAATATATGTATAACCTATATATCACATGTGAATAACTATGTATGATCTATGTATACAGACGAGGAAATGTAAACAGTGAATCCAGTTGGCCATTGTGTATAGATCCCATATATTTAAGCGGCTCTAACTTGTATTGGGAGTGAATGAGTATTATACGGCTAGGTTAGGGTGTTAGACAGCCTACATACTGGTCAAGCTTCAAAGAATAAGATAACTAGCATGATGCAACAGAAGATGGATGAGATTAACAAGACAAATGAAATGGAAGATGACATTTTTTTTAAATCTGAAGGGAGTTCTAAAATCAATCAAGTCCAAATGTAACATCATAAGCTAAATTCAATTAATCAATACTGAACAACAAATATAGAACCATCAAACAAAATCATCCATTTTTCTAAATCCCTGTAAACGAATTAACTAGATTCCACAGAAACAAATGAAAAAGATACAAGCCTATGGGTGAAAGCATGAAAAGTACCAAAAGGCTGAAACAAGTTACTGCAGTCCCAGATACTCAAGAAAATTGAGGAAGACCAGCTTTTGCAGGGCCTTTCCACATTTAAATGCTAAACATTATTAAATAAATAGAAGTGTGCTCTCTCTAACAGTTTAAGTTTTTAGATGAGATGGTCACACACTTTAACAAATATCTTCAAGAGAAGGAGCTTAAATAGTTAAATGAACTGTGGTGCCTACAGCCTACGCGTTTACACAGATTCATAATTCTGGAGAAGGAAATATACAAGCAGCTCATAACAAATAAAGCGACATTGCTATAAGTTGCATCCATTGATTCTATGGTGGAAATTACTGAATACGTGAAAGGTGGATGCAAACTTTTGTTATACGCGCATGTATGAATGGAATATTACTGCCAAAACTATCTAAAAGCATATGAAGGAAGGGGATAAAACTCAGCTCAACAAATTGGACCAGGCCTTTGGATAAAACAGGCAGTGACAGCCAGAAGGCAATCCATGAAATAACATCCATTCAGAACATAGATGGAGGCACAAGTAATCACTGGAGAGGTGAGGAAGAGGTTAACACTGGAGATACAGAACATTTGGACAACCTATGAACCTTGAGCATGACAATATTTTGAAGCAGTAGATCAGCGATTATGAACCATAACAGATACCATCTTGCATAGAAACCAAACAGGATATCAAATGTTGTATCTTGATGAAATTAAAGTTGGTAATAAAGTGATAATTAGGAGGGGGGTCTCACCAAGCTTTAGATATGTATCAAAAACTGGTATTGGATTCTATTCTATCTCTCTGGTCTTTGTAATCAAAACTATGGTATTTCAGGAAGCACACCATATTCAAGACTGCCAGTAGTTTCATAGAGTGAAGTCGATCTGATTGGCGATCTGTAGCTACTTCTTTTTTATTCTACTATTAATTTTTATTCTTACCTTGCTGTTGATTTAGGTGCTTCCTCAGCAAACATGTCACTCAGTTGGCTAAGTCATACCTTGAGGGTCTTGTAAAATCCTTTCTATTGCAACCAATTTGATGATGCAGCTATCAAGAAAGGAACGGCTGAGAAAAGGAAGATACATCTATGAAGAAGAGGCAGGATGAAGAAAATGATATGCTGGAGAAAGTTGGAAAAAAAACTCATACCCTGTTCCACTGACCAAACCGAGAAAGAACAATGAACTTATTTGTGTAGTGAAAAAGATTGCTTGATGCAGACATGTAACAGTATTCAAACACCCTGAGAACTATAACTTCCTACAGACTGCAAATTTTATTTTATGTGAACTACAGTTTACAGTTAGCAAAAAAGGGGGGAATAAAATGCTAAAAATTAGTCTTCCCATGGACTGATAAAATCCATTCGCCAATATCACCAAACAAAAGTAACCAAGATAAAAGATTCAACTCCTTGCATCTGATGTGATAAAAATGAAAATAAGCTAATCAAACATTCTGTTCCATCTAACAAGCTCGAAAATCTGTCAATCACAAATTCATTCTAGATTACAGAAGAAAAATGCACAATATATGAAACTCCCCCGCAAACCCCAAGATCGAGGACATGAGCATATCATGGGATATACAGATGCTGATTGAGCAGGATCACCCTCTGATAGGCGGTCTACATCAGAATATTATGCATTAGTAGGAGGTAATTTGGTGTCGTGGAAGAGCAAGAAACAGTGTGCTTGCTCAGTCAAGTGCAGAGGCAGAATATCGAGCAATGGCTTCAGCAACTTGTGAACTTATCTGGGTCAAGCAGTTATTGAGGGAGCTAAAATTTGGCAAAGTTGATCAGATGGAACTCGCATGCGATAATCAAGCAGCCCTTCATATTGCATCAAATCCGGTGTTTCATGAAAGGACCAAGCACATTGAGATTGATTGTCACTTTGCCAGAGAAAAAATACTCTCAAAAGATATTATTACAAAGTTTGTGAAGTCAAGTGATCAACTTGCAGATATCTTCACCAAGTCCCTCACTGGTCCTCGTATTAATTATATTTGTAACAAGCTAGGTGCTTATGATTTGTATGCACCAGCTTGAGGGGGAGTGTTAGAATAGGAATATGATTACATAGTCCTATTTAGAATAGGAATTAGGAATAGTATGTTGTTTCCTAGTTGGATTTGGATTAGGTTGTAGTGTCTATAAATAGGATCTTTATGTAACATGTAAATACACAATTCAATAATATATTTTTCCCAATATTTCTCACAGAGATAAAAGTGTCAAAACCCAATTTCAATTTGTTGACATTTTATTGGTTCTTTAAAGAGGCCAAGTCTTGTTGCTTTCCGTAACTAAGCAAGCAAGGGGCCAAGATAGAAAAAAAATGTGGAAGCAGCTAGCCAGAAAATGAAAAGGGAACAATATCAGTACTTCTCAGGCAAACATGAGATTTTCTCTAGCATTTACTCAAATCATCTGAGCACTAATTCTTCCAACATTACAAGGTAAAGAATCACTTGAATCATTAAATACTTGAAGCAACAAATGTCCTATGTTCAAACACTGATCAAAAGAAAGTTCAAAGCCACCAATTGGAAGTTTAGTTTGATCTTTTTCTGTGTAGGGGAGTGGAAAGTTTAGTTCAAGAATAACCATGTATCATTATACAAATCAACTTACCTTAGAAACATCAGAGTCTACAACAAAGACGTGATCAAAAGAAAAAAGAGGCTCACTTAATCTCTCACCCTTAATGGTAAGAGCAAAAATACAACAATTACAACTAGTTTTCAGGTGTCATCACCATGAACGATTTGTATTTTCAGGTGTCATCACCATGAACGATTTGTATGGTAAACCATATACTCTGAAATGGACATGGAATAGACAACAAGAATTCCCATGAAATATACAAGTCATATATTGCCTCAAAACAGAGTACATACAAAGCATAGCTGGTGACTTCTTAAACGGTGTCATGCTGACTCAGAATTTCGAAGCACTGAACATCAAAAGCACAAAAAGATTACCCCACCAGCATGATAGTTCATCCAGTTAAAGCTTCTGTCAATGTAATGCCAAGGCAAGGGAATGAATCGTTAGCAAATTCCCACCTGGTATTATCTAACGCCCTCGAGAAAGCCTTCCAATTCTCTTCGTCCAAATGTCCTCCCAACTGAGGAGGCATCATTATACCTTGCAGCCAAGTAAAATGTTAACCAAGCTACCATGAAATAAACTTCCATAACACACTGAAATGCCAGTGCAAACACTTCACCAAATGTTCGACTCAATATCCATCTCGTACACCACCCACAAACCAAAACTTCCCAACATTTGATTCCTATAGCAGGATACGCCATAATACCCAACAAATGACACCCTTCTTTGACAACCTCCCTGCCACTTTTCCTCGAGTCCACAATAGAAACCCAAGAATCAACAGCAAAAACAAACCCCACTACCAACTCCACCAAGAACCATGAAATGATAAAGCATAAGCTTTCCTTCTCATGCCCTGTAACCCATGGTGCCACATCCGAAAAGGGCATCAATTTCATCCTCACAAAAACCTTAAAAAATGCATATTGATCTTCAATTTCTCCAAAAACCCAAATTCCCAACAATTGAGCTAATGCATCCCTTACTGCCCACCTCATCAAAACAAACCCAGAAAGCCTTCTTAACCCCAAATTAGAACCTTCCCTAGCAGTCCTAAAAATTGACCTGTAATTCCCTAACACATTATCCAACACTTGCAAGAAAATTATCCCATGAATCCAAGTGTAAGTAACCAAAAAAGCCAACACCACATAAGCATACGCAGCTGACAACAAACTAATAAGAAACAACAATGCCGTGGCATCACCACGACCCAATTCAAGTCCCTTTATCAAGAACTGCAAATCAACAACACCATTTTCATTGTCATAATCATTTTCAGGACTATCAACACGAGATAAATTCTGGGTCTCTAAAGGAGGCTTAAAAGAGACAAACCCATTACGAATTGCTTGAGGAAACAAAATCCCATTATCAATAATTTGTTCTGAAAATCCTAATTTCGGGTCAAAATTGGAAAGAATCACGTACGTGGAATTCAGCTGCGGTTTAGAAGAAGGATGAAATAGGGATTTATCAAGGTCCGAATCCCCAGAAAAGAAATCATCATCAAGAGTACCCACACGTGATAGATGAAGAAAAGGCCGACGACGGCGATGGAGGTCACGTCGGAGCTGAGGATGCTGCAGATGTTGACCGGAGAGGTCAATACGAGAGAGAAGAGATTTGAGAGAAGGGTCCCGATCGATAAATGAAGTGAGGTAGTTGGTACCATTTTCGACATTGGAACGGAAAGTGAGAATGAGGGAAGAAAGGAAGAGGAAAAGGAGGAGATTGGAGATGAAGGTTGCCGTGGTTTGTTTGAGGATTTGGGTGGTTGTTTGGTGGTTGATTGGTACCGCCGGCGGCGGCGGCGGCGGCGGAGGTTGTGGTGGTTGACGGTGGTCCATGGCGGTCGATTTTGATGATAAAAATTTTGATTCCGGCGGAGGTTAATTGTAGTTTGATTGGGGTGATATTGATAAATTTGAGAACATTTGGGTGTCGAAGTGAAACTTTTTGGTTTTTTATATATTTTCAATTAATTAATAAAAAAAGCTCATCTAATAAAATACGTCCACGTTGCTCTTAAATTTGTCAGTAAATTTTATTTGAATTTTTTTATTTCGATTAAGCACTGAATCTAATAAAAATCAATATTTTTAAAAATGTGCATGTTTTCAATTATCTATTATAATAAAGTACGTTTGTTGTTAGAATATTTTATCTTTTTTAATTATATGCATTAGTCTTAATAAGATGTAAAATTTCATGTATGATTCAATTGGAAATGATATGTTTAAGTAAAGTTGGAGATATAAAAGGCTTTATGTAGTGTAGCTCTTAACTTTATTGGTAATTTTATTCGGATGGTCGAAACTATCATTTATTTTAATCAAACATCTAAATACATGATAAACTATCTATATTAGACATTTTTTGTTCAAATTTTAAAAAAATAAATTGTTGCGTCTATTTTTAAGTATCTATTAGGTAATTAAATTAACCATAATAAATATATATTCATCTTTGATTATATACATTAATCTTAATTTAAAATAAGTTATAATATTTTATGATTTATTGAGATTAATGTATATAACTAAAGAAGTTAATATATTTTAAATGATTAATTTATTAATATGGTGATATATAAAAACCAATTTAAAATTTGAATTAAAAGAATCTATAATAATATTTTATTGTATATTTATATATTCATTAATTAAGTAAATTATTCTATAATTTAAATATCTAAATAAAATTTAATCCAAAGTTCAAAATAGTTGTCTATGTCAATGTAACAAGTCAATATAAAACAAAAATTGTCTCCGACAAGATAATATAAGTGTTAAAACCTAGTAGGACCATAATTATAGAAGTCACGTGAAAGAAATTTTAAAAATTTTATCAAGAGTATTCGTACTTTTAGAGCATGGATGGATGATTTTTGTATCAAGAATGTTTAACAATTTATATATATCAAAATATCTATATTAAACATATATATTTCAAAAAGCTTTCGGACAAATGACGTTCATATGACCACCCTTCCATGAATGCTCCGCCCATGCAGCTCCATATCCAACTACACTCCAAAAATCTATGATCATAAAAAGTAAGTAATAAACAAGCTAACCAACTTAATAATTCAACATATATATTTCAAAAAGTTTTCGGACAAATGGCATTCATCTGACCACCCTTCCATGAATGCTCCGCCCAGGCGGCTCCATATCCAACTACACTCCGAAATCTATGATCATAGAAAGTAAGTAATAATCAAGCTAACCAACTTAACAATTCAATCTTCCTTATAGAGTTCATATCAAAAAGGCAATCAAAATTCCTTACAACAAACCAGATACTTGAGAACAATAGCCTGAAAATTGGAATGAATCGATCGAGTTGAAAACAGTAGAACTCAACGATATGTTAAGGCATAACATTGGAAAACCAAGAAACAAGAATGATCTTATGCAAAATCTGGCTTCTCAGGGTATGTGCAGCCCGACCTCTGGATGATAACATTTGATGCGTAACAACCTGCTCTTACACACTCCGCAATAGGCTTTCCTTGAACCAATTGTGATAAGAATCCTCCAACAAATGCATCCCCTATCAATGCAAGAAAGAAAACATTAAACGGAAATAGACCTTGAGTCTGACTCAACCCCAAAATGCAAGTTCATGACAATGTGAGAGTAGCCTCATTTCTTCAGCTAATGTGAGACACTAAAACGGAGAATATTTTCTCTAAAGTACGTAAGATCCTTACATCTTGTCAGTAAAAGAGCGGGTGTTTTTAACTCTGTATATGCAGGAACAGGTATAACAAGAATAGACCACATACCAGCACCATTGGTGTCAACGAGTTTCTCTTTTGGCAACGGTATAACAGGGAACAATGTCACCTTCCCATCCTCAGCAACAACAACAGGATCAGCACCCTGTGTAATAACGGTAATCCTCTTGTGTTTTCCAGATGCCTTTGGCCATTCGGAGATTTTCAAAGCTATTTCTTCAACATTATCCGTCTAGTAATCAAAACAGCATGTTAGCCATGTATGATAAAGTCAGCATCAATGTGAGGAAACCTTAAGGTAAGCATCCATTACCTCCCAGCCGTGTACTTTTGAGAAGGTTCTTGCTTCTGTCTCATTTCCAAATACGAAGTCCATATACCTGAAAAAACAGAAAATGTCAATCCTGAGATCAGTATCTTCTACCTTCATTTACTTTGACAAGGTAGGAAATTGGCCTTACGGCAAGGCTTTCTCTTGAGGATCCCTGAAGAACTCGCAGATGAATGGTGCTGAAAGGTTCATGGTGAAGATCTGCAGCAGGGTGGAATAGAATATTATGTGATTAGTTCATGCACAACAACAACAACATACCCAGTGTAATCCCACTTATGTTGGGGAGGGTAGTGTGTGTGCAGACTTTACTCCAACATTGGGAGGTAGAGAGGTTGTGATAAACCAGTGTCTCAAGTAAAGCATTACAAAGCAGTCCGAAAAACAAAAACAACAGAAGTGGAGAAGCAAAGACATAATGTGACTGGTTCATGCACAAACTAAAAGACCAGTCACACATAAACAATGTCAACTGCATACCTTGTTATTGGCCGCTGCATGCTCAGCAACAAGCTGAATAGATTCTGGGGAAACAGTGAGAAAGAATCCAGCAATATAGTAAAATTTGGCCTTCTCAACTGTCCACAAATAGATGTGTTAGTTTGAAATAGATTGAATATCTGAGGCCTAATCAACATAGAAACAGGAATTGTGGTTCCTACCCAAGGCCCAGTTCTCTTGTCGTTTCAAATGGTCAACCTTGTAGCAGTTTGCAGCTGATAAGTTGGCAACCAATGACCTGAATAATCAGCAGATCATCACCATAACAACAAAGCATGTGGATAAGGTAGAGTGCTGCTTTTTCTCTTCCTTTCCCTCCGTGATTAACCAAAAGGAAAAGCTAAACTCAACATCAGAACCATAGAACGAAACTACATATATAACGCAAAATTGCATTAAACTAACCTCTCGCCATCTAGCACACAAACAGCACAAGTCCCTGTTGGAGCAGTCTCATCCTCATAGTAATGAACCTATTTTCATCCGTACATAAAGACAAGTTGGGATCAAATTATTTCTTTATCATGCCATAAGTTCAAGCATAGAAGACAAAGGCAAACGTGAGCAATTGTTGTACTAATGAATCCACAATGCACCGAAATACAACAAGATTGTCAAACTAAGAAGAGGAAATCAAGGACAAGGAATCTTACATTAACACCAGCATCCTTTGCATTTTTCTTCATTTCCTCACCAAACTTGTCCTTCCCAATCGAGCCCATGTAACTTGTTGCGCCTGGAAAGGGTAGCATCCACTGCAAATGCCAAAGGAAAAATTATTCTTCTGAATTAAACGTTCATGTCAGATTGCCTAGGATCCCTAAACACTTATGATGAGAAGACACCTGTGCCACTCTGATTGAGTTTTGTGTTGCACCTGCATTGCAGAATCAAGACCATGAGATCAATGATCCTAGTATCTTGAATGCAGAATATTAATTAATACAATAAAATGTATCGAGTTAAGGGCAAATTACCTCCAGCAATGTATTCAACACCGGGCTTGGCTGCCATTTCATCATACCTGGTATATAAAAGTTTTTTCAATATTTTGAAGAATCGAACATCTTTCTGACTAAAGGCATAAAACTATCTCTTTGCTTCAGAAGAACGCGGTCTGGTAACCTCTCTTACTTAAGTTTGTGTCCCCACTCCCCAAGCATACGATGTAGGCTCACCATTCACATAGCTAGTTGGAAATATAACAAAATAAGCACCTACTTAAGTATTCCTTTATAGAAAATGTATTCTCATCATCCAGACACTTAATCGGGAAAAAAAGAAACCCTCGAACATCAAAAAAAAACTTAAGAAATTTTAGAAACAATACAAATTTTACTTCTCCAACCAAATTCTACAACAACAGACAATTATGCAACTACAAAATCTACGGAAGTTGAAGTTCTTCAGATTTGCTCGGCACAGTATAAGCTAACATAGTGAAGTTTTTTACAATTACAAAAAACTAAAACCTAAAAAGAAACCACTTACATAGGCAAGTGCTTCTCCTCAGCAAGAATTGCATTGTTGGGCTTGATTTCATACCTATGAGTAAAAAAACCAGGTCATTCACATGATAAAATGAAAGGAAAAAAAAAAACCAAAGGCTGTAAATAAAACCAATGCAATTTTTCCCAATCAAAAGTTCAATGCACTTTTAGAGCTAGAACCAATAATGTAAGTCAGAGGATGCGAAAGTATCAGTGAATCTGCTTTCTAGTTTTACTATAAATGTACTTTGTTAGAAATTGATCAGCCATACATGCAACAAGCGGAAGCTCTAGGAGGATTTTCACTAAGGAGACTCAAAATACGAAGTTAACACACAAAGAAACTAAAAGGGATTCAACATCTACTATATATACATCGGATTGAATAAAGTTTGAATCTTTTCCTTTGTACTTTTTGTTTTGTCATTTTTTGCCCTCTTAAAAGACAAATCCAAAATGAACAAATCAAAGATCAATATACTAATAGCATATCAAGTATAGATGTAGACAGCCACTACGTACAAAATGCTTCAGGAACTAACAAGATCTATAAAATTAAACCAAAAGAGTGCACTACAAATCAGCTTAAAACAAGCAAAACTAACTAAAAAAGGGAATTTAGACATCTGGGGTGACATGAAATATGAGAAAGCACCACTTGTTCAAGAAACCTTAATCTAGACTAAAACAGTTCAAATGTCATATTTATAGATTGCAAACCAGAAAGCTCAGACTCTTCAAAAATGTGTGTATCGGATCCTTTAAAAAAATCCCTTTTTTAACAATCCAATATAGCTTAAAACAAACGAAACTAGCTAAAAATGGGGAATTTACACATCTACAAAGGTACAATAAGAATCTATGTTGCTCGAAATCTTTCAAAAGTAGTGCATTCTTGAATAATCCGTCAGGGATGGGGTATTATAACGACAACATACCCATTGGAATCCCACAAGTGGGGTATGGGGAGGTAGACCTTATTCACTGAGACGACAGAGAGACTGTTTGAGAAAAATGGGGTATCATAACAACAACAACAACATACCCATTGGAATTCCACTGAGACAGAGAGACTGTTTTTGAAAAATGGGTAATCATAACATAGCTTAAAACAAACAAAAACTAGCTAAAACATAGAATTTAGACATATGGGGTGCCAAGAAACATAAGAAAAACATTACTTGTTCAAGAAATCTTGATCTACAACAGCTGAGATATCAAGTAATGGATTTCCCATGCCTAAAAGAATCCCATCGTACTCCATTGTTTGATAAAAATTAGATTTTGCTGGAGAAAAATTTCAGATCTTGAAGTAAAAGGGTTGCAATATTTGCTATGGGTATGAAAATGATTATATATAGTACTACAAAATAGTGTCGGCTGGTGAGTGATGAGGGTTGTTGATGAAGTGTGTGCCTACTAGAATGAAAAAGGTAAAATAGGATTCTTAAATAATAAGAAAAATAAAATGAGAAGAAAATAGTAATTACCAACGCTATCACGTTAAATTAAAGTTAATTAAAAGAACTTTATTTTTTCTGATCTATATGTAGCTTTTATCCTTTTGTGAAGCTAAATTTTGGGTTGTATTAGATCCAAGATTCGCTTTTTTTTTTATATGTTATCATAGTAAGACCCAAGATCCACTTCTGTACCCTTCGTTTACTTAATCTTGGGTTCCCTGTGTTATATTGTCCATCCTCTCGATGTCTAGCGGTCAACGTGCCTAAGATGTTAGATTGTTTGGTAGATGGGATTCTTTTAGGCATCGGAAATCCATTACTTGATATCTTTCTTTCTCTTCTAGCTTCTTTCCTATTTCCATATGTGAATCCTACTTCTATCTGGTTTCTTACCAGTATTATTAGCACTGCTCTCGTAGTTTCTTGTTCTCGATTTTCTATTACCACCTGTGTTTATTGGTGCCCCTAGTAGCTTTCTTGTGTACACTTGTCTTTATATATGTGAAAATGTATATTGATACTAGGATGTTACTCCAAGAGTGAAGTAAGCTACCCCTGCAAAAGTATACTTTGCTGCTTTGCTCATTTTTCTGCAATTTTGAGGACATGCTGTCATAAAAAGCATCAGCTTTGATGAAACAATGTCTTATTTCTTGTATGTTAAGGTGAAAGCCAGCTTCATGGTCTGGTATGCTACTGACTCTGTTAGAACCTGTTTGAGGGGGCAAAAAAAACTAACGAACACTCATGTTTTTGGCTGGTTGAGAGTATCTTAATGCTACTGACTCTGTTAGTGCTTTGAATAAAACAAGTAGAGGAACTTGATTGAACAGAAGAATTGAATAGATATAAGCACAGTGTCACTTTTCATTTAGTTCTTTACTGAAAAGAGACATACATATTCAAGAGAGTTTTAACACTCTCAAATCAACCAAAAAAGATATTGAGTTCACAACATATTATGATAGTAATTCACCATAAAGTAAAAAAAGAATCTGAAAAATAGAACTTAACAAGCATTAACAAAAAGTCCTTTTACTGGCAAACACCTAGCAGATTGGAAGAGGAGCACCATTCCAACTCTTGAGACACTCCAACAATGGATCAATGATTTGTCCATTGCACATTGCTGTGAACACCTTGTCAATCTCCTCGCC
>JAPFFP010000113.1:1883596-1902044 GCA_026153255.1 Solanum medicagineum | reverse complement strand
GATTCAGCAGCCATTTCCCAATTCAATGGATCATGAATTGGTTTCTTGCATAAATCCATGGCTACAACTTCTCCATTAACATGTACATCTTGTGCAATTGAGGCCATTGGATCAAGAAATGGCTAGATTTGTAATAGAGAAATTTTTGTTTTAATGGAATATATAAAATGTTGTGAAGTTGTGAACTTTTTTTTGGTTGTGTTAGATGGGATATGTAAGTGAGTATATATAGAGAGGAAAAAGGGATGGTAGGTAATGAAAATATGTGAGAGGGGGTTGCTAGGAAAAGACTAAAAATGGTTGTTGTTTGGAACATTAATTTTGGATTGCTTTTGATGGTGATCAACGGTTTAGATTTGATGATGACGTGGGCACTTCATCCAACATGAAAATTTTTTAAAAAAATTAAAAAATATTTTGGGGGTTGGTGGATTTAATATAGTGTTTGGAATTGTTTTGAGTTGTTGGGAGAAAAATGAGGGGTTAAATTATAATATAATATTTACATCTTGATATTGATGTAATAAATAAAGGTTTTATCCAAGAAATTTAGTTAGACTCAATATTTTAAATTATTGGAGCGACACGAAAGGGTAGAGGCAGATCGAAGAAGTATTGGGGGAGGTGATCAGACAAGATATGGCGAAATTTGATCTCACCGAGGACATGACCTTAGATAAAAAAAAGTGGAGGTCGCGAATTAGAGTAGCAGACTATTGTGTTGGTAGAGTTAGGTGGATGTCTGGCCTTGAGGTATAGTAGGGTATCATGAATAGTCGTGTTTATATCATGTTTATCATTATCTATCGTATGTGTATAAATTTTATTGTATTTACATATTGGTATTCTAAGATATTCTCACGATTTAAACTAATTCATAACATCTATTTTGGATAAAGATTATGATGAGTTTGGTCAATGAAACCACATTTTAACATACGTATTTTGTTCCCTTAGTTTTCATAATGTGGAATTTGAGTCTTTTATTTATTTCTTTTATATTTTTACCCCTCTCAGTTAAAATTGTTAGACTAAATACAAAGTATGAGATAAACATACATTAAAAATATTTGACTGAACACAAACATAAAGATAAATTAAAATTAAAATTATTTGACTGAACACAAACACAAACATCTCAATTAATATTATTTGACTGAACACACACACAAATTAAAATTATTTGACTGAACACAAATTTTTTTGTCGATTAATTATTTATCTTGTAATTTTTACATCTTGTTATTGATGTAATAAATAAAATTATCCAAGAAATTTAATTAGAGTCAATCTTTTTAATTAATGTTCTTAACTTGGTATTACTTTTATATCCTATTCAAACATTACAAAAAGTGTCTTTCAGTCATTTTAGCTTAAAACACCATAAATAAATTAATCTAAATAGGGCTGCTTTCAGGACGGCTTACCGCACAGATGCTCTCGAAGCTGATCTTACAAGTTTCTTATAATCCTTATATTTTTCTCGTATCCCAGAATTTTTTAATCGTGATAATAAATTTTAAGATATTCGTATGATTTAAACTAAGATATGAACATTTAAATTTTGGATAAAAAATATGATGAATTCAGTAAAATAATTTTTTTTTCATTATGATCATTTTAATTTCATTTTTTTTACATTTTTCACTCTCTCAAATTAAATTTTCTTTTTTATAAACTCAATTTAAATTGTTTGGCCAAGCACAAGGACAAGACAAGAACGCCATCCACAAAAGTCTAAGCCCCCACTTATTAAACGTGGAGTAATACTCATTGCTATTTGTCTTATTTCATATTAGTTGCAATCTCACTTTTATATATATATATATAAAATAAATAAGTAATTTTTTATTTTTTGGTAACTACAAAGTTTGAAATTATGCAATAACTTCACGTGGGATGATCGATGGATATGTTTTTTTAATTAATTATAAATTTTGAATTTCAGCGATTGAAAATTCAGAAGTTTCTGATAAAAATATTTTATTTCCTTAGGCATATGGGGCTAACGTGTTATGAATATTAAGTGGTTAAATTGAAAAAAAGTTAAATTGTACACATAATTTATTATGTTTGTATGTGTGAAATTTCTATAATTTAACACAACTTTACTATATTGTTATTTTAGAAATATTATTATTTTTTAACGTAAAATTTTAAAAATTTTATGATATCATAAAAATTTATCATAAATTAATCAATTTTACGTGTATTGTTAATTCACGTAAACTTTTTTTATGTGTATATATATTTGATTTGGGACTAATAATTTGGATAAACTTATAAATTAGATCGAATTTAATATTTTTGTCAATTTGAACAACATCATCTTCTTTTATCTAAATTTGAGATGGACAGATTGAACAAACACACACAAATCAAATCAAATTAATTTGTGATTTTCTCATATCATTTAATAATATTACGTAAAACTGATACCAATTTATCATAAGTTGAAAAATAATATTTTTTATCGAAACGCTAAGTTTATCCAATACAAAAAAATATTTTTTACAAAAATTTATATTGATAGATAACTCGATATTAATTCGTCAAATAGCCAATATAAGTCAAATTTAACAACTAGTAGCACAAATCCAGTCAATTTTTCTAATTTTTAATATATTTTTTTTAAATAATATATTTTTTAATTTGACTTTTTAAAATAGGCTAGGAAGGTTGATAGAAAATTCATGGCTTTGACTAGGTGCAATTTGAAGGAAATGATGAAAAAATTTCTTGAAAATTTCTTTGTCAATCAAGTGGGTGCACTTTTGTTAGGTTTGTCCAATATAATATCCATTAACTAATTAAAATATGCTTCAAATTGCATTACTTTATTAGATTAGTCAAAAAAATTTTTTTGATATTTAAATTTTACTGATTCAATTAATTTAGATGGGTTGAAAAGGTAAAATTTTCGTTGATAAGCTTTTTGGGACATTTCTTAAAGTAATAACCTTTTATTTTATTTACTTTTTTTTATTTAGAAACCTTTTTAACCATTATAATATTAGTGTTGATCAAAATGAAAGAGGAAAAAGTATATAAAATAAACTTGATTTGAAATTATTTATCTTTAATAGACTCAATCTAAATTATTTACTCTTAATGGATCTATTACCCAAACTATTTACCTTTCTACCCACTTACCCTTTTTTATTTCGCATGCTGATGTCATGTTGACATCAACATAAATACTATGAAATACACTCTAGCGATATATATATACCATAGCGGTATCATATAGAATGAGTTCAATCCTCAGTGATATTCTGGCGGTAAATTGATACTCAATTGGTATATAGGATTTTTTTAAGAAACAAATAAAAAAAATTACTACATTCTAAATTAGTAGAAAATATATTCGTTATATACTCTGTTAGTACGTTTATACTATATCGGTAATATATAGGATTGAAGTGTTGACATCAGCACGCGACTTCTAATATTAGAGGGGCAAAATTTTAATAGCACGGGGTACAAAATGTAAAAAGGTATATGATTCTAAATAATTTGCTTTAAAAGGGTACAAGCTTAATTTTCCCGATAAAGGAAAAAAGTCTTTGAAGAAAAATATTAGCTTACGATCTTAACACATGAAGTCCATTTATTTCATAGAAAAACTCTATTAATAATAAGAAAAGGAGGAATTTTCTTATATAGTCATTTTAAAAATTTTAATTATGTTTGATAGCTATAGTTTGGTTAATTACAGTTCATAATTATAGTTACAGTGACGTTTGTATAATTCGCACAATATTTGTATACATTTATATAATTTGCTATAGAATTCACAGTTTTTGTATAACGTTTATATATTTCGATTTTACAATTCGTGCACAACATTTGTCTTATCGCAATACAATTCATGGTGTTTTTAGATTTCACTATGTAATTTGATTCGCGTACAATTTTTGGATAATTGCACACGGCGTTTGTATAAATTGTGCGAATTATATAAAACCTAAACTGTAGTTACAGCTAGATATTTGTTGTGAGTCGTAATTAATTCAAACTATAATTATATTAGCTAATTAATTAATATATATTTATTTATCCGCGTAATTTTTCCTAAGAAAGAGTATGAAATGATTTGCTAATGATGAAATGGTATGCTCTACTTTAACACAAATGCGAATAATTTTTTTACGATTTGAATTTGTGAGTAATAAATTGCACGAAAATAATTTTATTTGTTTAAATATAAATTTAATTACCTAGTCATATTATGTAATTACGTGTCCAAAAGAAAAGCACTATTTTTTAGTGAACTATGTAGACAAACGTGTCATAGACCAAACCATAAAGCCTACCAAGAATTATTATTTTTAGAGCAATAAATACATATTACTATCATGGAAAGGTGGTCGAAACTATGTTTTAATAATTGTGGGGACCTAGTTTATGCGTATCTTAATTATTATTTTATTTGATACAGATTTCTCTTATCAATATAATTGAATAATTATGTCGATCAAAGTCAAGACAGATTGATGAAAGAAATTTTTTAATGTTTTTGTCTTTGTTGATATTTGAGTTAATTTCAGCCCGTATATGAAGGTAGAAGGCCAGATTTAATAGTGTCGTAGTCATATATAACTCAGATTGGTCAATTAGACATTCTTTATCGAAAAATTATGCTATATATATATATATAAAATTGTACGAAATTGTCACGACTCCAAACAATCATGATTGGCATCCGCACTTAATTTCCTAGGTGGGGCGAACGCTATAAACTCCCACTTATATTAGCTATTTAACTTGTGAAATATGATAGCAATGTAGAAACTCAAACTTATGAAAGTAAGAATTAAAAAAAAGTACTAGATTTGTTACATATCATTTCTCAAAACCTAAAAATCATCACATCAAGTATATCTAATCTCAAAATACTAAGTATAAGAGTATCAAACACCAAAATATATAGATAAACTAGTTGTCTCTGAAAACTAAAAAGTCATGACGTGACTGAGAGAATCCGACGCGATCTTGCAGAAATAACTCAAGTTTTAGATACTGAGTAACTAAAAAAAGAAATTTTTAACTTCGTTATTGGCCAAATATAAATTCAATCGAGTCTAAAAATTTTAAAATTAAAATTTTGATTTCTTTTTTTCAAGTAATTTTAGATACTAACTAAGCAAAAAACAATACAAATAAATATACTCAATGATCCAAAGCGGATATATCATCATTTTAGTTGGTGATCTAACTTTGTACTAAACAAATGACTTAATAATAATAAATTTTAAAAAATACTTCTCAAAGCCATTATAAATATGAATTTATGTTTAATAAAAAGGACTTTATTCATAAAATTTGATTTTTTAATACAAATTTAAATTAATCAAATCTTTGAACGGACACGAAAATATATGAAATATAGGCAAGTTGTTATTATAAAAAACAAGAAATTTGTTTGAAAATGCCCAATATATGTTAGTCTTGAATGGCAAGTAGAAGACCTGACAGTCAATCTTCTATGTTTCAGAGTTCAAACTAAAACTTTATTTTATATTATTATTATTTTTTAAAAAATACATGTTGCATTTTCTATGGAATTGCTGACAATGACTTTTGCCCCTTGTGATATTTTTAGTAAATATATTATGTTGAGGCATTATATTACATGCATGAATGGGTATGATTATGATTTTAATCAGTGACGTAGTCAGAAATTTATATAAATAAATTATTTAAAATTTAAGAGAATTATTGAGTTTTATTTTATGAATGGGTATGATTCAAAAGTAAACACAAAGCTGAGTTAGTGGGGAAAATTAAGTTTCATCCAACATAATTATTGTAAACATGTGATCAAATTATGGTATGATTTTATTTCTTTTATGAATAAAAGTCAAAGTAGAGGTCATGAATGTTCCATTATTGAATTCGATATTTATATTAAAGTTCAGATAAATTAAACTTATGCATCACAAACGATAATATTTTAAAAAATATATTTTCAATTAAAAGAAATAAATTCTGAATAAAGAGGGATCATAGAAATCTCCTTGATAAAGTGGAGTTTATTAACGAATTTTATTTTATTTAATTATGAATTTTATAACTAGGTTGATGCAATTACTACTCTTTCTGTCTTATTTTACATGGTATCATTTGACTTGATACGGTCTTTAAGAAAAAATACTTTGAAATTTGTGATCTAAAATCATTCATAAATATTTATGTGGTTGAAAATTATTCACCAAGGGTAACAGAAAAATTTTAAAGTTAAATTATTTTTAATTATAATAAAGTAATATTATTTTTGTAATAGACTAAAAAGGAAAATATGCCAAGTAAAATGGACGGAAGGAGTATTATTCTTTAGTAAATTAAAGGAAATGTAAATAGTTTTTGGATAGAAGTTGTTAGCATCAATGACATTATTCTCAACCACCTCAACTCACTTAGTCATATTATCCTAGTGGGTTTTTTTAAAATTTAATTTTGGACTAATTAGCATCATATTATCATAGCATTTGAGTAAATTATATATAATATTTTTGGGATAAGTATCCTGCTTAATTATTTTCTAAACAAGAAAATACAACTAAAAAAGTTAATTTATTTTTGGGGAATAATTTTAGTTTCTTCTTAAATAATTGAATTTTGTTCTTATTTATTTTTTGGGATAAAGACTAATTCTATCATGTTTGGTGAAGTGAGAATGATATCAACAAGTTTCTATTTTTTAATTTTACAAAATATTCATCATTTTGTGGTCATTTACCACTCATTTTTTAAGTGCATGTAATGTAGACATAATTTGAATATTAATTTAATTTCATTTTCTTTAACATTTCTAGTGAAATTCTTGGAAAGAGAAGGGAAAAAGGTGTCAAAAATGTTGACTCAATTCTAGTGAAATGTTGATTGACCTTTATATATATATATATATATATATATATATATAAAAGATATATCTTCCATTCAACTTTACATGGACTTTGAAGTCAAGGTCAATAATGGAGTAAGGTTGTTAAATTTTTTAAAACTTAACTTTAATTTATAGTGGGAGTTTCATAGACTATTACAAATCTCATTTTAGTTGTATGATCTTTTTAAAAGTTGGTTAAATAATTACACTTTTTAAATAACATACATTGCATTTTTGATGAGTTAATAGGTGGATATAAATAAAAGAATGTTTTCTAGTTGTATTGTGTTGTTCATATATATATATATCAGGCGGCGATAACATAAACGAGTTGTTCCAATATCTGCACTACAATCTAAAAAGGGCACTCTAGAGCAATATATGATATTAAAACAGAGATATAAAGAGGATTGTCCTATTATTTAGTTGTCTCAAATAAATATATTTATGAACCATTATTGGAAATATGATGACCCTCAGAAATTATTTACATCCCGTGGGTTTTGATCCCCTGAGGGTTATAAATATTATTTTAGTTATGCATGATTATTTCATATAAGTTTTTTTAAAAATCACATTTGATAAAGATGCTTTGTTTTCCTTCGATAAAGTTGAAATGAGAAAAATGTGCACTTTACTTAACGAATAACTAGATCAAATTTTATCAATATGAACTATACAATATTGAGAAGCAAAATTTTTTTAAAAAAATATTATATTTTTCGAGTGGTGGAGAATTAGGGCTCCGAGAGGAGATGGTGGTGATGGTGGTGGTGATGGTGGTGATTCATGATAAGGAGGAACCACGTGGTTTCTCGAAAACTGAATTTTATTCTTATTTACCTTTTTTTTATGGAATTAAAGACAAATTTTCTATTATGTTTGGTAAGTGAATGGTACCAAGAATTGTTATTTTAATTTTACAAAATAGGGACCATTTTTATGTCAGTTACCACTCATTTGTAAATGCATAAGCATGTAATGTGAACATAATTATTTTGATTTATTTTCCTTCACATTTCTAGTGAAATTCTTGGAAAAAGATGTTAAAATATGGAGAAATTATGCGGATAAACAAATATATACTAGTTAATTAGCTAACACAGCTATAATTTAAATTAATTATGATTCGCATCAAATATCTAGTTGTTATTATAGTTTGAGTTTTGTATAATTCACACGATTTATACAAACGTTGCATGCGATTATACAAGAGTTGTGGACGAATCAAACTATATATCAAAATATATAAACATTATGAATTGTAAAGAAAATCATACAAACGTTGTGCATGAATTGTATAGTGAAATATATAGACGCTATACAAAAATTGCAAATTGTATAACGAATTATACAAATGTTGTGCGAATTGTATAAACGTTGCTATAAACTACAGTTACGCCATGTAATTACCCAAACTATAGCTATGGAGCATAATTAAGATATTTTTAAATGACTTCAAATCAAATAGATAGTTTAATTGCTTGGCCCTTTTTTTTCTTTCTTTTATTCAACTTTACATGGACTTTGAAGTCAAGTTCATAATATTAGAGTACTAAAGTTGTAAAAAATTTAAATTTTTTTGTTTAAATTTATGGTCTAAGTTTTGTAGTCTATTGAAAATTAATAGACATTTCGTAGTAAAGTCATTTTCTTTTATCGAAAATATATATTAATTTAAAAGATTATTTCCACGTTTGTATAGATATTATATGGATATTTTTGAATAACTGGCTGAGGATGCTTTTAAGTTTCTTTGTATATTTTGCAACATTTGACTAAAAGTTGTTAAAAAGGAGGAATTTTCGCATATTATCACTCAAAAATATTTTAATTATATTCCATAGCTATAATTTAAGTAATCATATTTTGTAATTATAATTATAGCAACGTTTATATAATTCATGCAACATTTGTACAATTCGCTATACAATTTGCAATTTTTGTATATTGTTTATATATTTCACTATATGATCATGCACAACATTTGTATAATTCGTCATACAATTTTTGAATATTATTTGTATAATTCGCTATACAATTTGTGCATAGTAGTTGTATAATTCGCAGTACTTCCGCTATACAATTTGTTCGCACACAATGTTTGTATAAATCACGTGAATTATATAAAACTAAAACTCTATTTGCGCACAATATTTGTACAAATCACCTAAATTATATATACCTCGAACAGTAATTACAGTTAGATATTCATCACGAATCTTAATTAATTCAAACTATAAATATATTAGCTAATTAACTTGTATATATATGCTTATCCGCGTAACACTTCCTTGTTATAAATTCCTAGAACTGTTATTTAATTTAAAGTCAATGTTTTGTAATCCATTACAAATATTATTTTGTTATATGATCAATTAGTCAATATTACTCTTTTTAAACTCTCCCATGATGATATAATTTTTCCCATCAATACCACATCATTTTACTTATATTAAAAATTAGAAAGTCATCTTTTCAAAGATCGAAGAAATTCTACAATTTTGATATCGAGATTTAATTGATTTTTTTCATTTCAATTGATAGAAATCCCAATTCCATGATAAAATGAGGATACCACACAATCACACATGGAAAAGAACCAAAACAAAATAATTTTAATATTGCCTACTCCTAAACTTTTAGATTTTACAATAATTACATTCTTCAAAGAAAAATCATGGGGAGATAAAGAAATAGAGCGAACCAAGTACCTGTGTCTTACCCTTTCAAGATCTAGTCGAAAAACAAAGAAGTTTGAATCCAAAAAAATATGTTTAAGCAATTCTTTGACAAAAAATACTTCAGAGATATTCGATAAAATTGAAACGATGCAAATGGCGCTTGCAATAATGCACTTTATTTGGTCTTCATACAATTAAACAAACCTGCTCAAATTTTAACAACCTATAAAATATTATTGAAAGGCAAAAACAAGAATCTTATTTTCCCGGTGGCGGAGAATGAATTCCGGGAGGTGGTGCTGGTGGCGGTGGTCCATAGTATGGCGGAACCAGGGCGGCTTCACGGCGTCCGCGTGCCCTACCAAAGAGATAACAAGCAAGGGCAGCAATGAGGATGATCAAAATCAATGGCAGTGATATAACAATCACATAACCCATTGATTCAATTTTTTCCTGCCAAAATTATTGCCTCTACTAAGTTATATGCACTAACGATACCAAAAAAAAAAATCACTAATTGTCTTTTCTAGCCTAGATTCAAAATTTAAATCTATCGAAAATAGTACAAATTTGATGTGAATGTATCTGAGATACATAAAAAGCTAACGCATCAAATTCATGTATCCAAAACTAATATCTTGTATACAAAACTAATCTTGTATAACTTATGTAAATTTCTCATTTATTGAATTATGTATATATATTATTAGCACATATAGAAATATGCTTTATGAAAGTTTCTCATAAAAGAAATGGGCTTTACTTGGAAGCCTCAAAGTTCTCTGGATAATAACAAGACAACTTTCAACCTTAGGAAAGTGGGCCGCATAGAGCCCAACTACAACTGAGGTCCAGGCCCAACTAACAAATTCCCTCTCCATGTTTTGAGAAAAAGAAAGGAGAGAGTACACTTACATCCAAAAAGAAAAACTATTTACAAATAACTGTTTCATTACTTTCATACTGCCTTTTTTTTTAAAAATTATTTTTGCACGTTTAATGCCATAAGAATATATATATATACACTTTGATAACACCAAGAAGGATGCGACAGTGTGTCAGTAAAACCATCAAAATATATATATACTCTAATAGTATCAAGAAGGAAGAGACAGTATTTCAGTAATATCATCAAAGTATATATATATATACCTAATAACATCAAGAAGGAAGAGAAAGTGCTAGTGCTTTAGTATAACCATCATGGTATATATATACACTCTAATAATATGAAAAAGGAAGAAATAGTACTTCAATAAAAATAACGCTCAATTACTCCTTGACATCATAAGCGAATAAATTCTCATGGCATCAAGATGAACATGCAACACTTCATTAAAAAACTACTCAGTTACAGATTGATTATCAAGGATAAATAAGCAATAATTCAATAAAAACACTATTCATTTATTCATTGATACTGGTAGGGTGTCAATACACAGACAGCGTATCACAGAAGATTAAAACGCAGTTCTATATGATACCGGTTAAGTATCAACGACAACGTATCATAGACACAAAATAAAAAAAGAAAAAATGGGTAAACCAGTAAATAGTTTGGGTCACTGGTGCATTAAGCATAAATAAATAGGGTTGTGTCTATTTTTAACAAATTAACAAATAATTAAATTCATTTTGTGTAATTTCCCAAAGGAGGAGCAATAATGGATTAATAGCCACTTTTCAGGCTAATCAATATTTTATTGTGTTAGAAATTTTACATGTAAAAGTCATGTGAACTATTTTTATTTCAAAGAATTTGTGAACTATTTTTATTTCAAAGAAGAAAAATTTGTACTAAAATTCTGACAATTTATTAAAACTTATGACAAGACAAATCTTTACCAATCCATAAAAATTTCTGATAATCTATCAAGACTTGTGGCCAAATTGCTCCAGAAAAATAATTCAAGTTCTAATCTGCAAATTATTTTTTGTAAAACTTATTTGAGAAAAGATCAAACACTTAAATATTTGTACTCAAATGTTCGATTTGTATAAATCACTCAATTAAACGCACAAAAAGAATCATCAACCTTCCTATCGATTAAAAGGAAGAGGAAATATAAAACATACCAGACGAACAATAATATATTTAGCGTAATTTTTAAATAAATTTAAAAAGAAAAAACATACCTTGTTCTGACAAGAACACAAAATTGATGAACTGATGGATCACCTCGGACTGAAACTGAACAAAAGTACAGTTTTTTCACTCTTTAAAATCTGGAAAAATTGATTTAGGATTTTGTGTTTTTTTTTTCTTTTTAGGTGTTTAGCTGTGCCAGGGTGTTTTTTCTTTTTTTTTTTCTATTTTTAAATGATGACGTGTCTGAATTTTGAAGCTTTCAACATGAGTAAATGACAGCTTTTTATTTTTGTTGATTTTTATATATGGAAATTTTTCTTTTAGTTGACTTAAGAAACGGCCCTGAGTTATGATGCACTGGTGAAAGTATTTTACCCTTAATTCAAGGTCTCGAATTTAAATTTTTTAAAAAGATTTGTTAAAAGTATCACCCTCAAATTAAAGCTGCAATGCGCGATCTAAATTTAATTGAGGGGTCACGAATTTCGAACTCCAAACACCAAATTAAAAAAAAAAGAACGGAAGGAAGTAGTAGAAGACAACTCATCTAAAGCATCAATACTTAGCACATAGCTTTATGACGTTGCGTTTTTTCGAATCCAACGAAGATAGACCATACATTTCAATTTATCTGATATAATTAAAAATTTTAAAGTTGATTAAATTATTTTATTATTTTTTATTTTAAAAAAAAATTAATTTAATTTTGATAGGAAAATATAAAAAGATAATTTTTTAAGATAAAAGAATTAATATCCTCACTTTATCGAATCAAACATAGAAATAAACGCTCTAATAAGTTATACTAGATATAATCTTAAATATGTCATGTAAAAATTTAAATTAATTTTTTTTAAAAATAAGTTAAAAATTAAAGCATTCTTTTTAAAACAAAAAATACATATTTTTTTAAAAATATTAAGCATTTCATTGTCGTTTTCTTTATTTTAAAAAATTTATAAATTTAATGTAAATCAAAACAAAAAAATACATATATCTTTTTTAAAATATTAAGCATTTCATTGTCATTTTCTTTATTTTAAAAAATTTATATAAATTTAATGTAACTCATATAGAAAAATTATATTCTATAATTATAATTTAATGTTTATATATATTTATATAATAATTTACTATACAATTCAGAGGTGCAAAACCGAATCAACCAATAAACTGAACTGGCAAAAAAACATTATTGATTTATTGTTATTAAATTATTAAATGATCAAATTTTTAATAATTTAAAAAAATATTATTAATTTATTGTTACTAAATTATTAAAACTATCAATTTTTTAATGATTTAAAAAAAATTATCGAATTATTAAGTTATCGAATTTTTTAAACTTCGATTTATAATTAAATGGTATTACTTCTGTATTACGAGATTCAAATTATCCCTTATTCAACAAATTATGTGTGTGTGTGTGTGTGTAAAGTATTCCACAAGACACCACAATATCATAAAATACAAATTAAAGTACTAATTTCATTATAATAAAAATACAACATCAAGAAACATACATGGTACAACAAAATATAAAGAAAGCTCTTATTTTTATTTATTTATTATTTATTTTTTACCCTGTATCTAACAAGAACTTGGAGGAACCATAATATAAAATCATTTTTATGATGGAATATGATTAATTATTTAGTTAAATATTAATCACCATCGACCCCTTGATCTTCCAAAGAAGTAACAAGCAATGGCTATTAGGACTAATAGCAATATAGCCAATGGTAATGATATCACCAATACATGCATCTTCTATTTATAATATTCCTGCATTCACAAAATTAAAAAAATATATTAATTTATTTTTAATTAATCGAGGTCTGAATTTGAATTATTCGGATAGCAATCTATTAAATAGATCAAATTCATTCAAATTAAATCAAGTGTATTTCATCAAACAAACAATTTTATCAAAAATCATGACATTAATAATTTCATAATTTCTTTTTTGTGAAAAATAATATGAAATTACTATATTCAATAGTTTCAAATAAAGATAAATTGCAAATAGTCTTAAATCATCCAAAGATAAACATATCAACTTTATTTTTTTTTTTAAAAAGGCGCAAAAATTCCCTCCTAATAGTATTTTTTTCGATTTAATAAATTCATGTGTAGCTTATTTTTTAAAAAACAATCCATTTTATAATGAAAGTTTTTTTCTTCTTTTGACAATTTTTTGTTTTCAAGTTTTCACGAAACATATTTAACATCACAAAAATTTTAAAAATATTTTGGCACATCATATCAAAATCATAGAATTTCACAACGTTTTTTTTTTCTTTCTAATTTTTAACTTTATATTAAATCATAATCATACCAACAAAACGAAATGAGTATAAAAAAAAAAGATGGGAAATATTCTTACCTTTTCTACCAAAATATTTTTGATATAGACTTCTCTCGTAGAAAAACTTCTTTTTTATAACTAAAAGACAAAATTCACATAAAAAGAAAGAGCTGGGAAAATTTTGTGAAGTTTTACATAAATAAAAAACCACTAGAAAGTCAAGATATAAATAAATTAATTTGAACAGAAAAAATAAATAAATAAATAATAAATAAAACATGAAATTGACATGCACACTGACACGCTATTCCTTTTAACTTTCTACGTGTATGCTCTTGTATGATGTTCCTTCCTTATTATAAGGATCGATTCGATTTATAAAAACTTATTATAAATTGTTAGAAATTTTTTGAGGTAGTTAATAAAATTATTGTCATGTAATTAGAAAATTATGAATTCAAATTTTGAAAATAACTTATTTTATGTACAATAAATTTTTATAATTGAGTCTTTCTCGAACCTAGTACATCAAATTTGCTCTTTGTCCTTTTTATCATTATAACTTTCAACAACAACAACAACGTATCCAGTAATATCCCACAGGTGGGGTCTAGGGAGGGTAAATTGTACGCAGACCTTACAGCTACCTCATAGAAGTAGAGAGGCTGTTTCCTAAAACCCTCAGCTCAAAACGCATAAGCAGAAAGACTAGATATGACAAGTAAGGGAAGGTAATGGAACAGCAGGTGCGACTAACAATGAATAGCACATGACAGTAACTAACTATAATAAAATTAACTGACATACACCAAATAATAAAAAGAAAAAGGAATAATAATAGTAAAAATAATACAAATGCTAATAAAAGTAAAAAGAAGACGATGAAGGAGAAGAATAGGAAGGAGGAGAAGAAGAACAACAACTTAGCCTGTTACTCTAATTCGTGACCTACACTTCTTTCTATCTAAGGTTATGTCCTCAGTGACGTCGAGTTCCGCCATGTCCTGTCTAATCACCTCCCCCCAGTACTTCTTCGGTCTACCTCTACCCCTCCAAGTAACTCCCACAACCAATCTCTCGCACCTCCTAACAGGAGCATCAATACTCCTTCTCTGCACATGTTCGAAACAGCGTAGTCTGGCATCCCTCATCTTTTCGCCTACCGGGGCCACCTCCGATTTCTCCCGAATTGCCTCATTCCTAACCTTATCACTTCTGATGTGACCGCACATCCATCTCAGCATTCTCATCTCTGCGACATGCATTTTCTGAATATGAATGTTTTTAATCGGCCAGCACTCCACCCCATACAACAACGCTGCTCTAACCACCACTATGTAGAACTGACCTTTAAGTTTGGGTGGTATCCAATACTCTAGATGTCAGCCTCCATTTAGTCCATGTTGCCCCAATACGGTGTGCGACATCGTCATCGATATCGTCACTACTCTGAATGATTGACCCCAGTCACCTAAACTTATCTCTCTTGGGAATAGGTTGAGTTGCAAGCCCCACCGCAGACTTTCATGATGTTAATTATTAATTATTGATTATTATTAATTTGCTACTCGACGAAATATTTTAGAAAAAACATGAGAAATCAAATATACCATACATCATAATCATATAAATTCTATAATTATTTCATATATAAGAAATTTATTAATGTAAATATATTGTTTAAATAAAAATTATGAAGATCAATCAAATTCATATTTAGATTTCTGACTCCGCCCTATTGAAAAGGGCATAATCAACAAGATTTTCCACAGAGGTAACAAACAATGGCTACTATCAACACTAAGATAATCAATGGCAATGAAATCACTAGGACATACATCTTCTATTTATCTTGGCCTCCTGCATTAACACAAAAAAATAAATTTATTAATAAATCAATTATTATATAGTTAAATGTAAAGTATAATAAGTTGAAATTGTTATTATATATTAATATAATGAAAAATATATTATAAAATATAAATTAGAGACAAAATAAAGGATAAATTCGTATCAAAATAATGAGAAATATATTGGGTCCAAAAATTTACCTGAAAGTCATATTTGAACCAAAAATATAACTAAAGATATATTTAAACTATTTTCAATAGTATAAAAGTATATTTAATCCTTCTCCAATTTTTTTATTTAAAGATGAATACTTAAAACCACTTTTTAACTTTCCAAACACATTTAATACTAAATAATACTTAAATAAAATATAAAATAATAAAAAAAGAAAAAAATCTACAAATAAACTTGAATAAACACACACCCCTCCCCTAAATATTATATTATCTCACCCAAAAGAAAATAAAACTAATCTCAAAATTATACTAAAATAATTTTATTTACAAACCAAACGACCTAAGCTGGAAGAAAAATATTTGAAATTAGGAGAAGAGGTTTTCTAAAGAGAAATTACTTTTATAGAAAAAATATACTTTTACGCCCCTCAATTAATTTTATGCATTTTACCTTTGTAAGTGTTGAGACGAAAAGTCCCACATTGGTGGTTAACGAGATGGGTGGACTGCTTATAAGGCTTAGGCAATCCTCCTCCCTTTGAGCTAGCTTTTGGTGTGTGAGTTAGGCCCAAGACCTAATTTTCATCATGGTATCAGAGCAAGGGCCGTCTCACCCAATGTTGGGCCCTCGAAAAAAATTGTCCATTGTCCACGCACCAGATGCTAAGCACTGGGCGTGAGGGGAGTGTTGAGACACAAAGTCCCACATTGGTGGTTAATGAGATGGGTGGTCTCCTTATAAGGCTTAGGCAGTGTGAGTTAGGCCCAAGACCTAATTTTCATCAGTAAGTTATTATCTTCCGAGCAGTGATGGAGCCACATAGGTATTAAGAGAATTTTTACACCCTCTCTCGATGAATAATTATATTATTTATATATAATAAAAATATTTTTTTTTATTTATATATACTAGATATCAAACTCTCCAATTAATTTGTATTTATTTTTTAAAATTTTAAATTCTCTTACAAAAAAAAAATTAAATTTTAAATTATTTGAATCTCCTTTTTTCAAACGTCCCACAACCATTACCTTCAACTTCATTTGATAATTATTCAACTATTGAGGCCACAATTATCAACTCATTACTATTATCAATCAACTTTACCATTAATTATTTTTACTATTAATTATCACTATTATTAACCACATCGACCATTAATTATTACAATCTACAAACAATCACCTCTACTATTGACTATCACTATACAACCATCACATTTGGTTCACCTACATGTCCAATCAGAGCAGAGGCGAACGATGTTCAAATGAACACCCTTCATCAAATTTTTTTATAGTATATAAGTTAAATATAGATATTGATTGAACATTCTTGATATAAAAATTACCATCCATATTCAAAAAATATGAACACTCTTGACGAAAATGCTGACTCTGTCACTAAATAATCGACAATAACCACTCACAATCATCATCATCGACCAATATCGTCAATTATTATCCCTATTGTTTACTTTTCACAAATATATTATTCAATTTATACATTCATTAATTTCAAGCAAATTTCAATAATCTTAATTATTTACTATTCAATTTTTTTAAGTAAAAAATCAAATGAAAAAACACAAAAGGGCATGAATAATGAACTTCAATACATAAACAAACAAATAATTACTTATTTACCCCATACTCAAATTGAATCAATAATCGATTTCTAACTTCCATCAATTTCAGATGCTAAAAATAAAACAAAACTATTATCTTAATAGAAATTAATAATAAGATAGAAATACATACCAAAAACTTCTTGTGGATCTTTGTAGTTAACAAAACAAAGGTAAGAGAACTCACATAAACACAAAGGAAAAAGAGAAGAAGTTGAGAAGAAAATGCTAGAAACTTAGCAACAAAGAAAAGAAAGTGGGGAGTCAAATAATTGCAATAAAAAAAATTAAATAAAGATTGAAAAAGACAGCAACTTTAATTATACGTGTATCATGTTACACCACGTGATACGATTAATTAAATTTAGTATTTTAACTTTATGAAGTTTTGAAATGTAAAATAGAATTTTTGAAAATAGATTAGTTATATATGTTAAATTTTAGTGAACCCATAATGATCTCAATTTCAACTAAAGGGATAAGGATAACAATTCTTTATTGGAATATCCTTTATTCATCCCCTTTCATCTTTATATTCCTTTTATTGCAAAATTAGGTCACAAATCTCAAAAATTAAATAACATATTCCTTCCATTCCATGTTAACTTAATTAATTTTTAAATTTTTTTCACAATTTAAAATAATTATATTTATCACTTTTTTTTATGTTTGCCCTTTCACTTACTAAAGTTTTATGTCTTAAAAGATAAATTACACTATTTACAATATTACATTGATGATTTCACAGTTCTTTTCTGTTCCCTTCCCTTCTTTTTGGCATATCTAGTTCGTTCTTACTTACGGGTTTTGTGACGAGGGTCCCCTG
>JAPFFP010000113.1:1837566-1875175 GCA_026153255.1 Solanum medicagineum | reverse complement strand
TCAAGTGGGGCTCCGGATCCTACATGTTAACATCATGTAGGCATAGAGTATGCATTAGTACATTTGAATGTACTAAGTATGTGGAATGCAATGCAACAAGAGATAGGCATCATAATCAAAATGCATAATTATAAGTAATCGATAGCATAATAACAATATGGCATGTATGATCAATGCATAAGTAAATCATGCTTTGCAAATCGTTATTCTTACATAGAACATAATATATAAAAGTAGTAAGAAACCTTAACCGACATAATATAACACCAAGGGAGCTATAACTTGGAATCCTGATGTCAACCCTACACCGGAAGAAAGGGGCAAGTTACTTGCAAAGGTGAACCTCCTAATGCCTAAGTGGATCCACTAAGCTTTATGTGAACTAGGTACTCGCCTCTAATTTTTAGACTCGGGTACTCACCTCAAGCCCGAATTCTAGTACTCACCTTAAGCTCGAATTCGGGTACTCGCCTCACGCCCTCATATTTAGGGTACTTGCCTCTTAGAGATTTGGAGACTTGCCTCTAGTCCTATCACCTATGGTGACACGTAGTTCTAGGACTTGGGGACTCGCCTCTAGTCCACTCGGTGGTAAGTGTAATCCCGTGAAATATATAAGATAATCTTACTTTAATAACTTGCAATAAACATAGAGACATGGCACGAGTAGCTTTTAGCATCATTGACCTCAAATAGTGAGCCTAACTTCAATCATAAGAATGGGTCATCATCAACATTATCCTTTGCATTAAATTAACATCAAAGGCTCACAAGAGGTATAATCTTAGCAAAAGGGGCTTAATCCAACTCTACAACATCATCAACATTTTCATGATTTAAACACACCTTTAGAAAGCTCATAATCATCATGGAGTCACTTGAATCATAACTCTACCAATAGATCATCAAAACTTAATGAATCCTTAAAAAGGAATTTTATCAAGCACTTGGTGGGTGTGTAATGCTAGTGTAAAAGCATGCAATTAAAGAGTGGAATTATGCTAGAAAATTCATTGTAAAACCATCAATGAATACTTGGTAACACCCTCAAGCAATATACATCAAAACCCTTCATCAAATCTTACATTAGATCTTCGTTTCATAGATCAAACCATTCCAAAACAATCATAATTTCATAAATCCCAACATAGTATGAGTGAAATTCATAATAATTAAGACCCATGAGTAAATCAACTTAAAATCAAAAAAATTTAAGTAAAAGGAAGCTTGGGTATCATCAGTGAAAGGAACCTATGAAAGAAACCCACATACCTTGACTTTGGAGAGTTTTTTGAAGAAGATTTGAAATGGAGACTTGAAGCTTCAATGAAATCCTTAGATTCGGAAAGAGATTGGGACACTTGAATCTTGAGGAGGTCTTGGGGCTTGACTTGGTTTGCTTGAATTCGAACAAGACTTCTTGAAAACCTTGAGAATGGATGTAAAATTTGATGAGGTTTAGAGAGGAATTGAGAGGTTTTTGGTTGGTTTTTAGGGCTCAAACCGGCTTGACGATGACGGATTTTTGTGTATATAGGTATAGGGTTATTACCCAAATGTCCTAGAGTAAAAAGAACAACTTTCAGAAATTTTTGAGCTAGTCCGCGTTAGGTCCGCGTCCCGTACCCATCGCGAATAGCTACTCTTTTTGCGAAGTTTCACCAAAAATTATTTTTTCTTGGCACGGACAAAGTATACCTTGTAGGTACTCATTTTCCCACACAAGTTTGACCTCTGAACAAGAATATGAAATCGAATTTGCAAAATTCTGCACGGATTTTGAGATATTGAAAGAAGTACATCATAAGATCTTTCCGAGCTACATGGAGGGATGCTTAAATATCTCCAATTTGAGATATAAAGGAATTACAATTATGGGGACATCCCTAGGCAAGTGTGGGGCGTTTCAATATCTCCCCCTTGGGAACATTCATCCCCGAATGTCAAAGAAACACATATAAGAAGAGTAATCATGAAGAAATCAGCCCCAACAAGAATGCAATAATGAACTTAAACACCATTTTTGAAACCTCAACACAAGTATTAAAATCATCATGAACTTGTCAACAGAAACATGATGCATGCAATGGTATAGAGGCTGAAACATAAGACTTGAAATCACAAAAAGGGATTTGACATGTTATGATAAGTTTGAATAGAATGAAAGAGGTACGGATATTGCTTTTCCATGCCTTCTCCGTCTCCCCAAGAGACACTTTCGACTTGATGATTCTTCCAAAAGGCCTTGACGAACACCACACCCTTGTCAATCAACTTCTTCAACCCTTCCATTCAATACCTCCATCGGGACCTCTTCCTAAGTCAACTTATCCTCCACAACACCCACAATCTTACGAGTTCTATAGCACTAGAGTCACCACCATATCCCTTCCACCTAAAAGCATGAAAACTACCGGACAAACCATAACCCTATACCTAGGTAAATCCAATCTTTAAGCAACCTTACCAATCCTCCTCTACACACTATAGGGACTCACAACCCTAAACTCCTTGTCAACCTTAATCACACATAGTCCAATTGGTACCATGAACCACCATCTCCCCCTTGAGAGACAACCTCCACTCTACCATCTTTCACCCGAAACTAACTCTAGTAAGGTGGAATCCAGGCCTCGCTTAATCTATACCCCTTCAACCAAAGAAGATTTTGTACCATCTAGAATACTATACCACCATGCTCAACTCTCCCAATCTAGTCAACAGATAGGCCTCCCTAATCACCTCTTTTCCACCATCCTCAACACATGCTAGGCTACCTAGAGAACCGACTACAACATTAGCCTCACCGGGAAAAATAATGCACATTCATATCATAATCCTTAAAGAGTTCTAACCACCTTCATATCATAATGCACATTCATATCATAATCCTTAAAGAGTTCTAACCACCTTCTTGTTATCTTACACTACACCTATCATATTTAGCAAACAACCCCTCATCGTCCATTACTTGCAACACTACCCCCAAATGATTCACAAGCTCTAAATAAATCAATGCTCCACCAATAGAGGCCACCACAAACATGTCAAGGTAGGGTCTTAAGACCCTATTCATGAAACCCATAAACATAGTCAGTGCATAAGTTTACCAAACAACTCCAACATTACTCAAAATGGCCACTCCTAATCCGAAAAGTCACTTAGGGATATCACCTATCCTCATCCTCACTTGGGGACAAAACCTGAACCAAAGAATAAGCTTAGAGAAGTGACTAACCCATTGTAGTTGACCAAACAGATCGACCATCCTTAATCATCATATTACAACTTTATAGGTTCTACACTCATTGAAAGCATGATATGCATGTAACCAGTCCACCCCAAGACCTCCAAACCCACCATGCCAAGCTCACAAAGACCACAAAACAACACCTCATGCAAATGGGGCAACCCTTATAGACCCCTCCTAGCCACAATAGACTCACATAATCCTTCAGGACACACAAATGGGTCCTATTAGTACAAAGGAATAACACAAGAAATAGCAACTCCTGTACATATCAAATCACCCTACTCAAAATGTCGGTAACAACATTGGCCTTATTTAGGGTCAACTAAGTCATAGGAGAAGCAATAGAAGGGAACCTATTCACAAACTCCGGTAATAGCCCGCTAAGTCCAGAAAGCTCCTAATATCCGATGAAGTCAAGGTCTAGGCTAATCTCTAATCACCTTCGTCTTACTAGGGTCCACCTTAATACCATCATCCGGCACTACACGACCTAGAAAGGCAACATCTTATAACCCAAACTCCCATTTCTCCTATTTAGAATCCATCCTTCTTCCTTAAACTTTGTAGTAATACCCTCAAATGACTCACATGCACTTCCTCACTTAGGGAAATGGACCATCATACCAAAACCACCATAAACCTAATAGACCAGGGACTAAAGATCTTATTCATAAGACTTATAGGCATAGCCGGTATACTAGTCAAACCAAAAGACACTACCCCAAATTCAAAATATTGGAAAGGACTCTCAAGAACTCATTGATTACCAAAAACATTTCAATAGAAAAAACCTTAGGTTCAAGACCCCTAACTCTCTCAAGATGATAAATTCAACCTTTATGGATCAATTGTACCTTAAGAGAAGAAATAGACCTACCTCAATTTGCTACCACTTGACAACCTCCCACTAAAAGACAGGCTCATTAGGGAACCGGGATCTAACTCTATGGGTCCTACCATCCATGAGGACACAATATGCATGCAACCATTCCATCCAAAGTATGACATCAAATCCACCACATCTACTCCAACCAGCCACAAAGGCAAGACTTAATGCAATATGAATCCGGATCAATACCTATGAACCTTCTAGCAACAATACACTCAACAAAAAGGATAGACAGCAAAGGTACATATAACAATTTGGGACACACACAAGAGGTCCACTAGAAACCAAAAGTAATAATGAAAGGAATAGTGAAACTCAGATCCATTAAAAAATCAAAACCTTCAACTTACCTTCCTTCGCCTTCCTCTTTGAAGCGGCATGATCAACTAGAAGAGCAAAGAACAATCATTAGGGGGGAAAACTTACTCCAACTCTATAGCATGACTTAAAACATGAAGAAGGGAAACATTTCCTAAAATGTCTCATAGTCTCCTACTCATAATTGTGGTGCACAACACAACCATGAAAAAAACTCTAATCGACATGGTATGTTAGACTCTGAGGATTTAATAACCTAACGCGTTGATACCATTTTTTTCACAACCCAAGCCTAAGGCCTAGACATGACCGGTGAATGGGGTACCCGAAGGAACCCCAAGCAAGTCTCATAGCATATTATTACACATCCTTGGTCGCGAAAGCAAATTAAATAAAAATGATAGATAAGCATAAACAAGGGGAATTGGAACTAAGGGTAAACTTTCATATCATAAACATCAAGAAACAAGAGAAACAAGGCTTACATCATAGATACATAACATTTCCAATAACACCTCTACTACATAGATAAGAGCGGGGGCCAAGACAAGTAACCAGGCTCACCTTCATAGTCAATACATTCATAAAAGAAAGATAATCTTAGAACATAGCATAAGATCATAAGCAACGTCCCTGGAATGGATGACCCACCAACAAGCTTGAGTGAAACCATACTAGCCACGTGGGTGGAGATGCTCAAGTGCGGCTCCGGTTCCTACATGGTAACATCATGTAGGCATAGAGTATGCATTAGTACGTTTGAATGTACTAAGTATGTGGGATGTAATGAAACAAGAGGTTGGCATTATAATCAAAATGCATAATTATAAGCAATAGATAGCATAATAACAATATGGCATGTATGATTAATGCTTAAGTAAATCATGCTTTGCAAATCGTTTAGCTTACATATAACATAATATATAAGTGTGGGAACCAAGCGATCTGATCATGCTATGTTCAAACGTTCTAACGCATACTCTCAAGAGTATAATCATGCTAGAAAATTCAGTGTAAAACCATCAATGGATACTTGTTAACACCTTCAAGCAATATACATTAAAATCCTCCATCAAACCACACATTAGATCTTCATTTCATAGCTCAAAATATACTAAAACAATCACAATAATAAACCCCAGCAAAGTATACAGTGAAATTCATAATAATTAAGACCCATGAGTAAATCAACTTTAAATCACACAATTTTAAGTAAAAGGAAGCTTAGGTATCATGGATGAAAGGAACCCATGAAAGAAACCCACTTACCTTGACTTTGGAGAGTTTCTTGAAGAAGATTTGAAATGAAGACTTGAAGCTTCAATGAAATGCTTAGATCCGGAAAGAGATTGGAACACTTGAATCTTGAGGAGGTCTTAGGGCTTGACTTAGTTTCCTTGAATTCCAACAAGACTTCTTGAAAACCTTGAGAATGGATGGAGAATTTGGTGAAGATTAGAGAGGAATTGAGAGGTTTTTGGTTGGTTTTTAAGGCTCAAAACGGCTTGACAATGACGGATTGTAGTGTATATAGATAAAGAGTTATTACCCAATTGCCCTAGAGTAGAAAGAACAATTTTCAAAAAATTTTGAGCTAGTCCACGTTGCGAACCCATCATGAACAGCTATTATTTTTGCGAAGTTTCACATAAAATTATTTTTCTTAGCACAAAAAAAGTATACCTTGTAGGTACTCATTTTTCCACTCGATCTTGCCATCTGACAACAAGAATATAAAATCGGATTTGCAAAATTCTGCATGGATTTTGATATATTGGAAAAACATGCATCATAGGTCTTTTCGAGCTACATGGAGAGGTGTTTAAATATCCCCGATTTGAGGTATAAGGGAATTGTGATTATGGAAGCATTCCTAGGCAAGTGCGGAGTGTTTCATGGGAGTGGTGGGGTGCCTTATGCTAGGTGCCCATGATGTGGTCGATGTCATGATGGCCCATGCTTGAAGGGTACAGATGCTTGTTATGGTTGTGGGGAGATGGTTCATAAGGTAAATGATTGCCCTTGTAAATGCAACAAGAGTAAAGGTGGTGATGTTGATCAAGGGGATGCTCCAATACGTAATCGGTTCTATGCTCTTCAAGGGAGGCAAGGAGGGAACAAGGTGCCCGATGATGCTTTTGGTATGTAATACCTTGGTTCCATAACTTACTTTGGTATCTCCCATGCGCTCTTGCACGGAAGAGGCTCAACAGAAATTGCATATGCGTCTCGAAAATTCCTATTGCTATAATACGCAGAGCAGTAACCTTCATCATGCAAACTTCTATACCTTAGAACGGCCATTGTATGTCCGCAAGTTATTTCATTAAGTTGAAATCGACCACAAGTGCATTTTCGATTCACTAAACACACTATGTATCGTTTTGTCCCATCAGTCACCATATGCAAGAATTGTGTTGATGGTATTACCTACACATAATGCAAAAAATCAAAGATACTGAAACACCAAAATTTACACTCCAAAAGGAATAGTAAAGCGGTCATTGATCAAATATAGAACTCAACAAGAGTTAAGGTCGATCCCACCGGGAATGCATGAGAATATATCTAGTAGCACCGTTTTCAGATGTAATATCTATTCCCGAAATAAAATTGCATAAAGTAAATAGGGGGTTTTGGTTTTTCAAACTAAGTTACTAAAATAAAGTAGTAAATGAGTGCAAGGACAACTAGATTTTAAATAATATATGCAAAGCTAGGATTGTATTCCCCATGATATCTAATGCGATAGCCGAATCTAGTGGTAAACTCGTTCATGATTACGTATATAAGATCTATTAAGTTATGTAACATCTAATTCACTTCTCAGCCCTTCTTAGATGCATATCGTTCATCATCTTTCGGTCTCAGAACGTATATGTACAAACCTTTGTTATTAATCCTGGAATACTCTCACCTTTCGATCTCAAGTACTTAGACTAGGTTTAAAATCCCGAATTTCCATCGTAGAACTCTTTTCCTAATAAAACATCCCTTTCAGGCATGTAACGAATAAAGTCTTACACTAATGCATCAACTCATCAAGGAAGAAATTATAACTAAGATTACTACGATATACACGCTAATCAATCCCGAGATTTACCTCATATTCGCCTATCTTAGTGGTTTGTCATGGTTCCCACAACCCTAGTTGTGGGTTTAGCCTAGCATATTCAAGAAATAAAACTCATAATGATACAAAGAATTTATAATAAATGACTTACTATTGAAGAATCAATGAATCCACGAGTTACAATCTTGAACTAGATAAGCAAAATCCCAAAATCTTGTGAAATCTCAAGGAAAATAATGTTTTCAGTGTTTTCTGTCTCTAGCCGTCCAAGACTATTTAAAAACAAAATAAAATAACTATTTATCTACAAAGAAAACCTAATCCAAATTAAATTAGGAAAAATCACGACGGCATGGCAACGGGCCACTAAACGGCCCGTGAGACGTTGGACGGACCGTGTCTGGTCATATTTAGCTTCATAAGTCAACTACTGCTCCATGTGCTTTTGAACAGGCCATGTGAGTTTAAATGGTCCGTGAAACGGATTGTCCACCTGTCCTTGGCATTTTCTAGCTTTCCCTTGATGTCATGAGCCAAGTCATGAACCGTGGTTTGTGACACGGCCCATGACACATCTCGTCACTCACCACTTAGCTCCTGCTCTTCGACTTTCAATGGTGGTGACTCTCACGTCACTTTGACAGCCAAACTCACGACCCATTTTACATCCCATGGTCCGTGACACGTGCTGTAGGACATGCCTTGGCCAAATGTTTCCACCGCTTACACATTAGCCACTGCCATCAGCCAAGTGTGAGGCCACGATTGGCCTCACGGTCTGTGTGAAAGCACACGAGCCGTGTAGGTCCCCGTGTACCCATACTTGTCTCCATTTTTTCTCCTCTTCCCAAAGATTAACTCTTTTTCGTCTCTTTTCCTATAATTCTTCCATTTCTCCATGCCTTAGTCATTTTCCTGAAAAATCGTAAGAACAAACATCAAAGTAGCAAATTTGCCTGAGAATATGCAAAAAACCCTTGTTTAAGGAGTTATAAGAGTGGTATTTCTATGACTCATCATCACCCTTAACTTAGAATGATTGCTTGTCCTCAAGCAATAACAACTTAACCAAACAACGCATAAACACAAGTGCTCACTCAGAATATGGATCACCCTACAATTTTCAATACATATGCCCCGTTCACAAGTTTAGGAATGTGCTCACACCCCAAATTGGCCCACAAAGATTAAGGCAAACATCATGCATGCATGGTCAGTCCACATATGATCAAGAATAAAGACACTCCAGTTGAGTTAGCAAACAATTAACGCAAAAGACAGTGCTCTTACCACAAAGAAGTCTCACACTCAATGTAAGTATGTGAAACCGATACTGGAATGTAGTCACTCACTCTCAAAAATGAATTTCAGTGGACACACACGTATTGGTCACAAAATTGCCCTTATTTCACCACCTTAACTCTTGAATGGCCTTTTTAGGATCACATTAGGGCTTTTTGGACTTGTTGGGTGAGGTATATTTAGGATTAAAGTGACTAAACGGCCTCTCCCAGACACTTACTTTGACTCAGTCATTTGCTTTTTGGTCACCAACATTTCTTGCCCCAATATATCCAACTTTCCATAGTGCAAGAAGTGATTTCCATGCTCATTCACTCATTTTTATCTTTTTCGTTTCGCTCATTGATTTGCACACGGTCACAACCCATTTCCTTTTCTCCTTTTATCACTTTATTCTTTTACAGACCTATTTTTCTATTCTCCCTGCACTAGCCACCCTTAACTTAAGCCTTTGGCTTGGGTCAAGGTTCACAATATCTTTCTAAGGGACCAAGGCCAATATAAGCCACCCTCAACTTAAACTTTTGACCTATGTAAAGGTTCACAATGTCCTTGGAGAGACCATGGCCAAAACAGAGATCAATAGACAGATTGGGGAAGTGAATTTGGGTGATTGCAAAGAAAAGGTCCATTTAGGCTAAACTTTTGGTTCACGAGGGACAATTTCACGAGGGACAATTTCATTTAGGCTAAACTATGTGATTCATCAGAATGCCAACCATACACACAAAATACTTACCAGCAATCATACAAGTTAGTCAGGGTAAGATGCAAACACATATAACTTTAACATTGTCAACAGGAGACATTGCAAAGATAAACACCAGGGCTACCCTAGACTTCTGGAACACTTATATTTACACAAACATTACGACCTAAACATGTCAGTTCTACTAGATAATACACTTGAGAGAAAAAAAACATCTCGACTGGCAGGATGCCCTACCCCCTTCAAAAAGATAGTGTAGTGCCCTTACTACACTATGACACGAGTTAATGAACAGATAGAGAATAGAACATACCTGGGACGCCCTAGGCGTCAGTAGTGTCAGTGAAACCAGACCCTCCTGGGGTGTCTGTATCAGCATATGTAGCACCCGGTCCAAAGGTGCTACCGGAGGCTCCTATCTGTGCGGCCTCTTTGGACTACTGCTCTCTTTCTTCCAATTCAGCTGCCGCTTAGTGCTGGGCCCTGGCGGCGTTGCGCATCTGCCGCTCTTCTTCCTTCTGTGGCTCATGGGGGGGAGGGGGGGACTCTTTTGGTGGTCGCGTCACTTACGCTTGTTCTTCCTCCTGAGATGATTAGTGGGTGACGCAGGTGAATAAGATGGGGCAGGTAGAACGCCCCATATCTCACCCAGAACTAGTGCAGCGAGGACATTGAGTAGGCTTATCCATGACTCTGGAGGCGAGATCGGTGCAGGGGCCTAGTACTGTGCAATCTGCTTAGCAATTTGAGCCTTCATACCATTCACTATCTGCGTCATTTCATCCCAGTCATACTCCCGATCATGTTATGGAAGTATCCCTCCAAAGTGCTAACTTGGCTCTGCAAAGTGGTGATTCGGCTCAAAAGGCTTCGTTGTGTTGGTTTACCACCTGTTGCAAATGAGACTGGACCACATGCGGAATCCTCTCTACAACTTGGTCAAAAATAGCACGTATTTGTCATTAGTCCGCCACCAATTTGGCCAAGAACTCATAAGGCACATATGCATACCCTTGTTTTACAAGAGGAGATGCACCACTACCCTCGGGCCACTCAAAAGTCGTGCCTGATGGTGGGGCGGTGGTGTAGTCCTCAAATAGTAAGGGTTGTTGTGGAGGTGCGAAGGGGAAGTTTGTCGACCCCCTAGTGAATGTGTTCTGCTCCTCATGAGAGGGTTTTGGACATCTTTAATCAAGGCAATGTTGGCTACGCCCTTGGGAGCTATTTTCTTGTCCAAAAAGTGAATAGTAGGAACATCGGCCTATTTACAAAGGGCACGAACCAAGCATGGGAAGGGCATGCCAGCTCTCTCAAATAAAGCTCGATACCGCATCTCAAAAGCAATAATTCAGCCTATATTTGCTCCGTATCTGGACATCGGGCATGCTATCAGAGAGGCATGTGAAGGTTGATAGATTATCGTTTCCTATGGGCCACAACCTGGCCCGTACCACCGACTACCAAACCTTTGCAGCAAATGTCAATGATGCTTTGGCGATAGGAGACTTGGGGTCTGTAACCCAAGGTGCCTCCGCCCCTAGAATAGCTATTCGCTCTGCAATCCACCCCAACAGTTCAGCCCTAGATGACGAATCAGACATCCGCGCCATGTCCATAATCTGTATGTGTCTTTCCATGAGCTGGGCATCTGGAGGATCTTGGTAATATGGCCCAAAGAGGAACCAGCTGATGGTGGTTTCGAAGATATTCACTCGTGTACCACACACCATCACATGTGACTGCGGGGACCTAGTAAGTGTGACCTGTCTCTTCACCTTCCGTAAATGGGTACCCTTCATAGAGTTAATTAGACTAGCGGCAGAGTTGAAATATAACTCTTCAACTATGGCGGGCCCATAGTACCCAGGTGGTTGCACCATCCAACCAAACTTATATGAGTTAAATGTATCTCTGATTTCTAGAACTCTGTCAAGTTGGTCAGCGATTACCCAAAACTCCGGAATGACCAGCCACTATTTGAACCACCGAGAACCTTTTGTATGTTCGTTAGTGTAGATATCCTTAACGCCTAGGACTATCCAGCGGGCCCTCAGAAAGACAATAAGTGCCCTGGCAGTTTTGCCGTCCATCGTACGAGAGATTGCAAAATGAATGGCCTCGTCACACTGTCCCGGAGGTCGACCTCATTGCCTGCTCCTCAGCATCGTAATCCTTACCCTTCGTTGTTTTCCCCAGCTCATCCTGGTCCAAAGTTTTCTCCTCCTGTGCCGAGGCATCTGCCTCCTCCTTAACCCCGTGGAAGAAACCCCCTCTTCAGACTGGGGAGCTCTGGGATGGCCTGATGCATGGGCTCGCATAGTATGAAGAGAGTGAGGGGAGGCATTGCCTGTATACTGAACTTCGTACCCACTGGAGGAATCATCGCCTGAGACACTCCCACCCTGATTGCTAGATGATACAATTGGGAAGTCATGGAGGCGTGACACAGGCTCGTCCCTATCACTGTGTCTAAGTAAGCTACGACTTGACACATAGAATCTGCAAGTGCCACAAAGGTATACACATCGTTAGAAATTATTGCACACGCAGGTTGACATACTAACAGGTACTCAGACTTCCCCTGTGCCATAAAAGTGACAGTGACCTTTAAGAGTGGTGTCACCCAGTCTATCATAGGGCCATTTCACTTAAGAACATATGTGAATTAAAAATACAAAACAACCTAAGTAAAAGAATACTGGTGGAACAGGGTCAACAAGATCCTACACAACCCATGTAACGAGACACGGTCCGTGAAAGGGCCCGTCAGAGGGCACTTGGACGTGTGGCTTGGAAGACGGCATGGCACGAGCCATTACACGGTCTATGAAACATGACACTGTCCGTGTAAAGGGTCGTCCGACCCCTCTTTGACCAATTTTTGACTTATAATTCTCAAACACACAAGTTCATGCAATTTCACCCCACTCAATCATGATTCAATCAACACAATAGCCTATACAAGTCAATTTCCCAAAAAATCAAGCAAAATACTACCAAAAATCATCACTTTCATAGTTAAGACCTTAAGAACTTAGCAATGGTGGTTTTCACCACCACATGCACACCAACATCAACAATGTAAATTAGGATACTTTAAATCAAGAAAGAATTAATCTTTGACTAAGATCTACATATGCAAGCACCAAAATCAACACTAGAAAATAGAGAAATTAAGTTCTTACTTTAATGAGAAACAATGGAGAAGAAGAATTGCTTTAGTAGGTAAAGACCCACACTTAGATTAAGCTACGAATCGTGAAATATACTCATGAATCGTCACTAAGAAGATGCAAAATTTTGGGGATTTTGAAGGGGGAAAAATGTGAGAGATGGGGAGAGGGTCGTGAGAATTAGAGAGAGAAGGGGAAAGTCTTGAAGTTGGTGTTTGGGGTCAAAGAAAGGGTATTTAAAATACCTTGGTCAACATAGTGTACCTTTTCTTTCTTCTCTACACGGACGGCCTCATGGCCCATGTCATGTGGCATGTTCCATTTGGACTGTCCGTCCCACTACACTTGGAAAAAGAAAGCACTTACCTGGTCCCTCGTTGGTCGCGAACACATCCACGGTCGACCACACAGCTTGTGAGAGGTGGGACGAGCCGTTTGGCTGACTGTCTCCCAACACTTGGCAATTTCCAATACACCCAGTTAGGCCATGCGTACGCAAGCCATATGGCTTGTTACATGAGCCGTGACACGTTACACGATCCATGTGGATCGGCCGTGTCACCCCACTTGGCCAAATTTTTGCACATAAATGCCCTACATCATTCACGCATGCCAGACGACTATCTACACGGGTCGTGTGAGTATGGACGACTTGTTTAATGGCCCGTGTGGTCGCGCTTCAAAAACAGCTCCCAATGAACTTGTCCAAGTCCCAAACATGACATCAAACGGGCACACCCACAAGTCATCCCACGTCAGACAGCCCGTGCAGCTGCACGTGGCCTTCCACTTAGCCAAATGTTAGCTGCTCTGACATCCAGCCATGCCGTCCACGACACGTAGGCTTTCGACCTCCAAAAAGACACTTTTACCCCCCTCATAATATTAGTCAAAAACAAGAAAAATGCATGACATATATATATGTATTTTTGTAGTTTTATATGTAATTATTACGATGCATAGGCTGCCTCCTATGGAGTGCTTGATTTAAGTTGCGGCATGATGCATTACCTTGAATACTCAGACTTCATCTAGAAGCAAGACCTCAATTACTGAGGCCTCCTCTGCTGCACCCAAGTATTGCTTCACCCGTTGTCCATTTACCTTGAGTCGATCCCCATTTTCTGCTTCTAGCTCAATTGTACCTTGGGGAAAGACCTAGCTAATCATGTATGTGCTAGACCACCTTGACTTGAGCTTACCTGGAAAAAGTCTCAACCTGGAGTAGTACAGTTTGACCTTGTCACCAACACCAAAGCTCCGTTGGGCAATATGCGTATCATGATTGACCTTCTTCCTCTGTTTGTACAGTGTTGTACTCTCATATGCATGGAGGCGAAACTCACCCAACTCATTGAGCTGGTCAAGTCTCAAGTCAGCAAACTCCTCCCAATTCATATTGTGCTTCTTTAAAGCCCAAAGTGCCTCGTACTCTAACTCCACGGGCATATGATAGGCTTTACCAAACACAAACTGCTATAGGGACATACAAATGGGTGTCGTGTAAGCTGTCCTGTAGGCGCAAAATGCATCATCTAGCTTTCTTGCCCAATCCTTTCGGGTAGCATTCATAGAATTGGTCAAGATTTTCTTGATCTCTATGTTTTACACTTCAACCTGTCCACTAGTCTGCGGGTGATAAGGTGTGCCAACCTTGTGCTGTCATACTCCATATTTTGCTAGCACGCACAAAAAACCTTGTTACAGAAGTGAGAACCCCCGTCACTGATGATAGTTCTGGGTGTCCCAAATCTGGAAAAGATATTCCGCCTCAGGAATTGTACAACACTCTTGCTATCATTGTTTGGCAATGAAACCGCCTCCACCCATTTGGAGACATATTCTACTGCCACTAGGATGTACTTCATTCCATACGAACTCATAAATGGACCTATGAATTTGATGTCCTAGACGTCAAAAATTTCTACCTCAAGAATCGGGGTCATGGGCAGCTCTTGGCGATTCAAGATGTTTCCCTGTCACTATCACTGGTCACACCCAAGCACCAAGTCTGGGCATGTACAGGTCATCCCAGAAGTACCTGTGCACATCAAAAACAAACATTTTTCTCTGGTGAGGGTTAAGGCCCTCTGGCATAATATCGCTCACCAGAGAGTTAGCAAAATCAACAAATCAAGGAATGAGGTCAACAGAAGCTGCCAATACTTGCTCATCGAGAAAGGAATCATCGATGTTCAATCCCTTCAGTCTTGACTCATCTTCCAATCTGGACAAGTGGTCTGCTACTTGGTTCTCAGATCCTTTTCTGTCTAGGACCTCAAAGTCAAACTCCTGCAGCAAGAGAACCCATTTGATCAGTCCTGTCTCAGCATCTTTATTTGCCATGATATACCTCAAGGACAGAAGGTTGGTGTGCACTATCCATTCGGTGCCCAATAAGTATGGCCCAAACTTGTCAAACGTATATACCACGGCCAACAATTCCTGCATAGTCATTGTATAGTTCTTTTTAGCATCATTGAGGGTCTTGTTGGCGTAGTAGATGGGGTGGAAAATCTTGTTGCGCTTCCGTCCAAGCACAACACCCACAAAAATTATGATTGCATCACATATCACCTCAAACAGGGCAGTCCAGTCAGGTGCAACCATCATAGGAGCAGAAATCAGCTTTTGCTTCAGGGTCTCAAAGGCATGTCTGCAGCTACCATCAAAATAGAACTTTGCATCTTTCTCCAATAGCTTGTACAAACGATGTGCAATCTTGGAGAAATCTTTGATAAATCAACGATAGAAACCTGCATGCCTAAAGAAACTCCAAACCCCCTTCACAGATATGAGCGGCGGTAGCTTCTCAATCACCTCGGTCTTCGCCTTATCCACTTCTATGCCCTTCTCCGAGATCTTATGGCTAAGAACTATCCCCTCTTTGACCATGAAGTGGCACTTCTCCCAATTTAGCACCAAGTTAGCCTCCTCACAATGTTGTAGTGCCCTGCAAACATTTAACAGACATGTATCGAAGGAATCACCCACTACAGAGAAGTCATCCATAAATACCTTGAGGGTATCTTCAACTAGGTCAGAGAAGATTGACATCATACAGCGCTGGAAGGTGGCTAGGGCATTGCACAGCCCAAAGGGCATCCTTGTGAAAGCAAAAGCCCTATACTGGCAGGTGAAAGTAGTCTTCTCCTGATCCTCCGGGGCTATGGATATCTAATTGTAGCCCGAGTACCCGTCCAATAAGCAGTACCACCCTCTACCTGCCAACCTGCCTACATTTGGTCCATGAAGGGAATAGGGAAATGGTCCTACAAGGTCCATTTATTCAGCTTCCGATAGTCTATGCATACTTGCCATCCAGTCACAGGTCTCAACAGGTCTCAACAGAACCAACTCATTTTTTTCGTTAGCAACCACTGTCATGCCCCTTTTCTTCGGGACACACTATATTGGGCTGACCCACTTGCTATCTGAAATAGGGTATATCACCCCAGAATCTAGCCACTTGATGATCTCTTTTTTTACCACCTCTTGCATAGGTGGGTTTGGCCTACATTGATGCTCCATACTGGGCACACAATTATCCTCCAATTTTATCTTGTGCGTGCATATCCCTGGAGGAATCCCTATGATATCTACAATGGCCTAACTAATAGCTCGCTTGAACTTTTGGAGGACCCACAGTAATGCCTCCACCTGATTTTCATGAAGATCTACAGCTACAATCACAGGAAGAGTGTTGTTAGTGCCCAAAAGTACATACCTGAGGTGTTAGGGCAGCTCCTTGAGCTCCACAGCTAGAGGCTCCTCGAAGGATAGTTATCTAGCAGTGTAGACCTATTCCGCAGGTCTAAGTCCAACTTTCTAGGGACAAATGGCCTTGTTCCCCTGCCTTGCAATGCATTCACAGTGGCCACATACCCATTAATACCATCATCTGGGAAGTTTATCAACACCGCTGCTAGCGTGTCCACACTCATTTTTTCCTCTAGTAGGATTTCAGAAAGGCAGTCCTCTTCCACATCCATGATGGACATCACAGCCAACTTTTTGGGTCTCTTCATTGCAGCACACAAACTGAATTTCACCTTTTCAATGTTAAGTCTGAAAGTCAACTCCCTTCGCTCCACGTCTACCAATGCCCTGCTAGTAGAAAAAATGGTCTCCCAAGAATGATGGGAACCTTAAAATCCACCTGGCAGTCCTGAATAACAAAGTCCGCAGGAAAGATGAATCGGCCCACACGAACCAGCACATCACATAGAATCTCCACGGGCCGCTTCCCGAATCTATCTACTATGAGTAGCCACATTGCAGTAGATGTGGGGGATCCTAAGCCAAGCTGCCTATAAATTACCAGTGGCATCAAGTTGATGCTGGCACCCAGATCATATAGAGCTCTTGTGAAATCAAATGCTCCAATGGTACACAAGATAGTGAAAGCTCCCAGATCTTCCTTCTTTTCTACAAAAGACATTGTGGCAATGGCACTATAGTGATGGAGATTGTTTGTTGGCTCGATCGTGGCTATCCTCTTCTTAGTCACTAAGTCTTTCATGAACTTAGTGTAGCCCGGCATCTGCTCAAGTGCCTCCATTAAAGAGATGTTCACTGAAATCTCTTTTAGCATGGACAAGAACTTCTAAAACTTGTCATCTTTAACCTTCTTCTCCAACCTCTGTGGGAATGGTGGTGGTGGCTTAGGAATGGCTGGCAGAGGTTGGGTTACTGCTAGTGTCACCTCAGGCTCTTTAGCAACCTCAGAATCTACTGATGTCACCTCAGCTTCTTCACTCAACTCATCAACATGCACCTTCACGGGGTCGGGCATCTTACCTTTAGCTTCATCCACACCTGCATAGTACAACAGGGTCAGAGAGTACCTTACCACACCTCATGGTTACTGCCATGCAATGACCATCATTTTTCGGGTTCTGAATAGTGTCACTGGGAAGTGACCCAACCTTTCTCTGATTTATTAATGCTGAAAATTGCCCCATCTGCTGCTTTAGTTACTTGATCAAGGTGGAATGCGAGTCAACCAACTACCGAATGTTGGATATCTCCCCTTTTATGTCTCACATCATTACCTCAGTGGACTCAACTTTGTCGAGCACCTTTTCCATCATCTCTTCTAATTTTGAGGTTCCATCACCATCATTCTGATGCTCATTATTCCTATAACCATCTCTATTATGCCAGTTTCCTTGATAGTTCTGATCACAACCATAGTTTCGAACTAGGTTACCGACATTGAATGGTGGTAACCCCCTTGGCTGCCTAAGAAGTTCGCCTCCTCATCACAATTATACCCTTGATCAATATACCTAGGCATTGTGTCTACAGATTTTTACCTTTTCTGTGCCTCCATCTAAGAACAGCTTTGCCAGCAAGTCCAGTTGGGTCTTCATGTGGGCCATGTCTTGATCTCGTTCCTCCACCTTTCGTTGTTGTTCCACAGTTATCTCAAAGATGAGCCCCGAACAGTCTCCATCTCCTCAGTATACCATGCCCTATTATTCTGGGCTACTGATCTAAGATCACCACTATGTCTGGGAAAGTCCTAGACATGTATGATCCCTCATAAGCAACATCAATGATCGGCTTTGTCACAAAGTTGCAGGACCTGTAAAAGACCACCTTCAAATGATCATCTGTGAGGAGATGATCGAGGCACTGCTTAAGTTTCTTCTTGAATCTCTCCCAAGTCTCATGTAGTGCTTCATTCGGCAGTTGCTTGTGCGACCCAATGTCATCTATGATTTTCCACTGTCTTGACGTGGGGAAGAACCTCTCCAAGAGTGGCTCCTTTAACTCTCTCTATGTACAGATGGAATCATGTGGAAGCTCATTCAGCCATTTAGTTGCAGCACAGTAAGAGACAATGGGAATAGCTGCAACCTAATTGCCTGCTGACTGACCCCAGGAATTTCAGACGATTAGCATGTCGCCAAAAAGTTTTGGACATGTTGATTGGCATCCTCAATTGCTGCTCCGTTGAACAACCCTTTCAACAATAGTATATGCATCATAGTGCTAGTGATAGTAAACTTAACACCTGTGGGCAGTGGGGGAAGTACAATTACTTCAGTGGTCCCAGCACCCTCATCATCATCATTCACTGCTTGGGGCGGCTGAGGCACTTGGGGTCTCACACCTGGCAGTGGCACCTGTCTAAGTGGTGCTGCTAGTGTTACCTCATTGCTAGCATTTTCATCGTCACCCAGACCTTCGTTTCCTCCACCTACAGGGTTCACAACCAACTCTCTCAGTCTAGCTGCTTCATTTCCTTGGACATTCATTTTGCTAATTGAATTAGTAAGCTTAAGGTCGTAGGGAACAAGTGCTTCACCCTTGCTTTGGTTGTTTGGCATGCAACGCCGGCTCCCTACCAAGAAATAAAAACAAAGAACAAAAATAAAATCAGGGACTAGTATTACAAACTGAAAATAGAAACTAATAGACTATTACTTCGTCGTATTGCCTAGCAATAGCGCCAAAGTTTGATACGCCCAAATTTACACTCCAATAGGAATAGTAAAGCGGTCGTTGGTCAACTATAGAACTCAACCAGAGTTGAGGTCGATCCGATAGGGAATGCATGAGAATATATTTATTAGCACCGTTTTCAGATGTAATATCTATTTTCGAAACAAAATTGCATAAAGTAAATGTGGGTTTTGATTTTTCAAACTAGGTTACTAAAATAAAGTAGTAAATGAGTGCAAGGACTACTAGATTTCAGACAATATATGTGAAGCTAGGATTGTGTTCCCCATGACATCTAATGCTATAGTCGAATCTAGTGGTAAACTCGTTCATGAGTACGTATATAAGATCTAACAAGTTATGCAATGCCTAATTCACCTCTCGGTCCTTCTTAGTTGCATATCATTTATCACATTTCGGTCTCAGAATGTATACGTACTAACCCTTGTTGTTAATCCAGCAATACTCTCACCTTTTGCTCTCAAGTACTTAGACTAGGTTAAAAACCTCGAATTTCCATCGTAGAACTCTTTTCCTAATAAAAACATTCCTTTCAGGCATGTAATGAATAAAGGCTTGCCCTAATGTGTCGACTCATCAAGGAAGAAATTATAATGAAGATTACTACAATATATACTCTAATCAATCCCGGGATTTACCCTATATTCTCCTATCTTAGTGGTTTGTCATGGTTCCCACAACCCTAGTTGTGGGTTTAGCCTAGCATATTCAAGAAACAAAACCCACAATGATACAAAGAATTTATAATAAATGACTTACTATTGAAGAATCAATGAATCCACAAGTTACAATCTTGAACTAGATAAGCAAAATCCCAAAATCTTGTGAAATCTCAAGGAAAATAATGTTTTTCAGTGTTTTCTCTCTCTAGCCGTCCAAGACTACTTAAAAATGAAATAAAATAACTATTTATCTACAAAGAAAACCTAATCCAAATTAAATTAGAAAAAATTACGTAGGCATGGCAACGGGCCACTAAACGGCCCGTGAGACGTTGGACGGACCATGCAACGGTCCGTCTGGTCATACTTGGCTTTAAAAGTCAACTGTTGCTCCACGTATCGTTGAGTGAGCCGTGTGAGTTTAAACAATCTGTGAAGGACCTTCCACTTGTCCTTGGCATTTTTCGCTTTCCCTTGACGTCATGAGCTAAGTCACGGATCGTGGTTTGTCACACGGCCCGTGACAAGTCCCGTCACTCACCATTTAGCTCCCATTTTTCGACTTTCGACGGTGGTGACTCTCACGTTACTTTGATGGCCAAACTCACGACCACATTTTACGTCCCACGGTCAGTGACACGTGCCATGGGACATGCCTTGGCCAAATCTTTCCTGCACTTGCTCATTAGCCACTGCTGTAAGCCAAGTGTGAGGCCACGATTGGCCTCACGGTCCGTGTGGAAGCACACGATCATGTAGGTCCCCATGTGCCCACACTTGTCTCAATTTTTGCTCATCTTCCCAAATATTAAATCTTTTTCGTCACTTTTCTTGTAATTCTTCCGTTTCTCAATGCCTTAGTCATTTTTCCTAAAAAATCACAAAAACAAACATCAAAGTAACAAATATGCTTGAGAACGCGCAAAATTCTCTTGCTTAAGGCGTTATAAGAGTCATATTTCTACAACTCATCACATACCAACACAACATTCTAACTTTAAAAAACTCAAACTTACATAATAGCAAAACGATACAATACCGTCATGTTGTTAGACAACTCAGTACTCTCTTCAAGCTTAATGTTGTATTTTTTTGTCAGATTAGTGGTTGTTTTTCAGCTTCATCACTTCACTTTGCAATCCATGTTTGAATTGTGATTCGCATAAAATTCAGCAATGACACAACTAGAGGTCTTCTTGCCAACTGATTGATGTTGTTAAAGGATTGTTCGTTTAATAGTAGAGTGAGCCCTTGACCACTTATGTACTCAATTCCAAATAAATAACCTCGAATTCTCCCATTAATGGTATCCACTTTACCCATCAATTCCTCAATACCGGGCTTGTCGGCCAAGGCTATAAACTCGTTGAATACATCAGTGTAGCGCGCGTGCGACCCAGAACATATGTTTATGCCATTGCAAAAAACATTTTCGCAATTCTTCAAGATTTTTAAGAAATTGTTTCACAACATTACACCACAAAAAGTCAAATGCACGCATGATGATCTTGATTAGGATATACCCTCGATGTACCTTTCCATATGCTCTCATTGCGATCGGATATAAAACACATGTCCCGCCTTTCTCCAAATACTTTCCTGGATTTCTAAAAGAACCATGTCCATAAGGCGTCATTCTCAGAGTATACAATAGAATAGGCAAGTGATAGTATGTGACCTGTTTCAATATAAAAAATATACAAAATTAATTAACGTCACCAGAAGACCAAGGTGAAGAATTTTTAAAATTTAGAATTCATAAGTTATAAAGCCATAACCCCAGATCTAATGCGCTAGCAATCAGGATGGTTCCACCATGGGTACATTTCAAGACTGCACCTACAACTACTACCGGCCTACAATACTCCTATTCCCAAATAGATGCTTCCAGCGAAACAAATGCATACAAAAATTTATTATCTTCTGTTATTTCCAAGCCAACAATAGAACCTGGGTAGTATTTCTCTAAAACATATAAATATCCTAAAATTCTTAAATACGAATTATCAAGGTCCCCTCGTATCATCTTAATTGCTTTACCCTTCGCCCTCCATGCTTGCATATATGCCGTCTTAAGACCATGAAACTTCAACTGTCAGCCACAATATCTCGTGGTGTGTATATAGTCTTTGGATCAACAAACTTATCAAGTATAAGAATAGTCACAACGTCTGATATCCCTTGGCGTCTTACATAAGCCCTCTCTTTCGCTGAACAAGTGTGTTTTCCACAAAATTTTCTTATCTTGAAAAGCCTAGACCCATTTAAACACGATCCATTCATCATCTAGGAACATTTTTGTGAATGACAAACAAGATAATAACTGTCATCCACAAACAATAAATAAATGACAATAAATAACTGAAGGTCCAATTTTCAATTAGTATAAATGACCTATAGTTTATGTATACTATGTATCAAAATTATATACTAAACATATATGATATATAATACATATCAAACTCATGCTAAGTTTGTAAGCATTATACAAATTATATATCAATCATATTTTATTATTATACCACATTGTATACACACAGTATCAAACTAATTTATACACACTTTCAAATTTTAAACCATAAAGTTTTTTATATATAGTAAAACACACAAACAAATCACAATAATATTGAAAATACAAAAATGAAATACTTTACCACGTCGAACTTGATCGAACCACCTTGAAACTAAATTGATGCACTATTTCATATTGCATCATGACCTCAACCAGTATTCTTGTTCTTGTACACTTGTTTCAACTCAACCTCCACATTTTTTGCATCGTTAATCACTGGAATATCTTCATCATCAGTCATATCATTTTCAACAGAATCCATACTAATTAAACAAATTGACTTGTTTGAACACAATTCTGATACATCACACACTGCTTCAACTGGAAGATCAGTACGTCACACAATTATTTCACACGCCAAATTCTCAGTTGCATCAATACTCCTCAAAGTTATGCACAAGAGATGCTTTACAAAGAACTCAACATGAATTCTTGTTTGATCCAAATACACACGGATATGAACATCATTTCGTATGCACATTGACGAACATCTATCATTAATAATGTACTTAATCTCTATTTCATCAAGATTAGTATCTATACACATTTACAAAGCAATTGCCTTTACAAAACCATCATAAAGAGTCTGTGAGTCGTATATAATCCCCACCATCTGAAAATCTACATATCTCCCTGTTATAATTGAAACATTAAAAAAAACACAAATGTGTTATAAACAGACAATCTTGAAACGAAAAAAAGAAAATTAACAATAAAATGTTAAACACATATTCCATACTAGAAAAAGCTTAAAACATCAATAGCTAACCTGAACTATTCCATTTCCGCCGTGTTATATTAAAATTAAAAATATATCATCCATCTACAGAATAAACAAATATGCAAACGAAAATAAAACTAGAAAAAAAAAACAAAAAGCAACTGTTTATTGGAAAAAGAATTCTTGAATTAATTTGAATATATATAAATAACAAACTTAAATGATAATGGAGTAAAATTAGGAGCTAAAAAAGGAACAAACATATTTTGATGTAACAGTTAATAATCCCACTTTAATTGGGATAATTAATCACGGATACAATCCCATTTTAATTGGAAACTAAATCCAAATAATAATATTGACATTCTTTTCTTTTACATTTTCTCATTTTTTTTAATTTGAAAGTTTTATATTTTTTTACCTTAAATTGCTATAAGTTGCAACTAATTTATTGCTAAAACCTGAAACTCAATATCTACTGCTAAGACCCATAATAAACTATCTAATATTTGTCATTTTAAAAATTTATTCATATATAAATTAGTTCCTGAAGATCGTGCGTTGCACGGTCCCAATAAATGTTATTTTTTTCTTGTTAATAGTAATTAATAGAAATGACATAATAAAATTAAGTACACACTTTAATAGCCACAGCAAAATTAAGTAGACACATTATTGTAATTTTGTAGTTGAAGTAGATGAAAAAATAATTAAATAATAATTAACAAAAAAGACACTAAAATTAAGCAGTCACTTTAATAGTTACTGTAATTCTAAGCAAACACGTTGTAGTCACCTGCCTCCTTCAAGCAACTGCAGCAAGCAGCTGCAATGCTAAGCTATAACCAATAATTTAAATAATAATTAATAGAAATGACATAGTAAATTAAGTAGACACTTTAATAGTCGTCGTAAAATTAAGTAGACATGTTATTGTAATTTCATAGTTGAAGTTGATGAAATAATTAAATAATAGTTAATAGAAATGACATAAAAATATTAGCGCTATTGAGGGTCGATCTCGAAACATTGGATTTAAGATGTCAGGCTTGAACCATCAAGCCAATCAACTCAATATCACTTGCCTGTTTCAGCTGCCTACTTGAAGCAGTTGAGACAGACACGACGACCCTAAGCTCCTCAATCTAGCGGCTTATTATATATGCATTGTTAATCACTGCAATATCTTCATCATCAGTAATATATTTTCAACAGTATCCATACCAAATAAACAAATTGACTTGTTCGAACACATTTCTAATATATCACACACAGCTTCAACTGGAACATCAGTATGTTACACAATTAGCCACATTCCAAATTCTCAGCTACATCAATACTCATAAAAGTTATGCATAAGGGATGCTTTATGAAGAAATAAACACCAATTCTCCTTTGATCAAAATATACACGGACACCAACATCATTTTGTATGCACATTGGCGGACTTCATCTATGATAATGTACTTAATCTCTATTTCATCAAGATTAGTATCAATACACAATTGCTTTACGGTTGGAGGTCTTGGGGTGGTTTGGCTACATGAATATCATACTTCCAATGAGTGTAGAACTCGTAAGGTTGTAATATGATTGTCAAGGATGGGTGATCTATTTGGTCAACTATAATGGGTTAGTCACTTCTCTAAGATTGACCTTTGGTTCGAGTTTTGTCCCCAAGTGAGGATGAGGATAGGTGATATCTCTAACTGTCCTATCAGAATAGGAGTGAGCATTTTGAGTCGTGGTGGAGTTGTAAGTCAACTTAAGCACCGCCTATGTTTATGGGTTTCGTGAATAGGGTCCTAAGACCCTACCTTGGCATGCTTGTGGTGGTCTCTAGTGATGGAGTATTGACTTATTTAGAGCTTATGGGTCATTTCTAGGTAGTGTTGCAAGTCTTGGTGGGATTGGAGGTCGTTTGCTAAATATGATAGGAGTGAATTCAGGGTAACAAGAAGGTGGTTAGAACTCCTTAAGAATTATGATATAAGTGTGCATTATCATCCCGGTAAGGCTAAAGTGGTGGTCGATGCTTTAAGTAGGATGTCTATGGATAGCCTAGCATACGTTGATGATGGAGGCAAAGAGGTGACTAAGGAGGTCCATCGGATGGCTAGATTTGGAGTTATGTTGGAGGAAGTTGAGAATGGTAGTGTAATGGTTTTGATGGTTCCAAACTACTTTGATTGAGGAGGTGAAGGCAAAGCAAGATTATGACCCCGTCTTGTTAGAATTAAAGACCTTGGTGAGAGATGGTAAGGTGGAGTTTTTTCCTAAGGGCTAGATGATGTCATTAGATGCTAAAGTGGGCTATGTATGCTTGTGTCGAGGTTTGGGTTAGCTTGGAAATCCAACCATGAAGGGTTTGATTCATTTTGGCGAGAAAAGGAATTGTGTTTATTGTTGTGAGTCCTTATAGAGTGTTGAGGAGGGTTGGTGAAGTTTCATATGAATGGGAATTGCCTATGGATATGGATATGGATATGGTTCGTCCGATTCTCATGCTTCTAGGTTGAGGAGATGTGTTGGTGACTCTAGTGCTATAGAACTCTTTGAGGTTGTGGGTATTGTGGAGCATAAGTTGGCTTAGGAGAAGGTCCTGGTGGAGGTATTAGATGGAAGGGTGAAATGTTGATTAGTACGGATGTAGTGTTTGTCAAGGCCTTTTGGAAGAATCGTCAAGTCGAAAGTATCTCTCGGGGAACCGGAGCGGTCATGGAGAAGCAATATCTGTACCTCCTTCATTCTATTCAAGCTTATGATAATACGTCAAGTCCTTTTTATAATTTCAACTCCTATGTTTCAGCCCCTATGTCATTTGCATGCATTTAGGTTTATGTTGACAAGTTCATGATGATATTGACACTTATGTTGAGATTTTGAAAATGGTGTTTAAGCGTATTGTTGCATTCTTATTGGGGCTGATTTCTTCACAATTACTCTTCTTGTGTAAGTTTCTTTGACATTCGGGGATGAGTGTTCCCAAGGCGGAGATATTGAAACAACCCCAAAAAGTGCCCGAAAATGTGCCTCGGGAATGCCCGTAATCGAACTTTCCTTATATCTCAAAATCCATGTGTGATATCGAAAATTCAACTTCATCTTATTGATCAAGGGGCAAAATTGAGTGGGAAATGGGTCTAACCCTGATTTTAGAGCAACCGTATCAAATTTTGAAAGTCTAAAAAAATGGATTTCCAGTGAGGGTTTGAGTCCTTGGCGCAACGTAGCCAGGGCGCGCCTCAGTGTTAAATTTGTCTACTGTTTTGTATTCCGGTCCAAGGCTTTTGGGTCTTGGGCCTAAGTCTTCTCATACGTAAAAATACCTACACTTAGTCATATTTCACCTTCATATCATACAAGACATTCCCCAAAACTCTCCCAAACACTTAGACTAATATTTCACTCACAATTCAAGTGCCAAATCACTCTCTGGATCTTAAGGAAATCAGTCAACCTTCAAGTGCTCATCTCAATATTCATCAAGGAATTCTTCAAAGTTGAGGTACGTGTATTTCAACCATTGGGTCCTTTCAGCCATGGTGCCCAAGCTTCCTTTTTATATAAATTCATGTTTCTAAGTTGATTTACTTATGGGTCTTACTTACAATGAATTTGACTATAAACTATGTTGGGGTTTCATAAAAGTGTGACTGTTTAAGCACGTTTTGAGCTATAAATCATAGATCTTTCTTGAGATTTGATGAAGGATTTTGATATATATTACATGAGGGTATTACCAAGTGTTGGTGGGTGGTTTTACAGTAACTTTTCTTGCATGATTTCGCTCTTGAATTGCATGATTGTACACTAGTATTATACATCCGCAGTGTTTGATAAAATGTCCAAATTATGTATCTTGAGTTGTTGAAGGCTTAATGCATGACACATGAGTTAAATGACTTTATGATGATGAAAGTAATGTGTGTATATATATTGGTTACTTGAAATGTATATATAGTGTTGTAAGTTGACCATACCTTGTTGAGGGAGTGCTTCTCCTCAACCACTATGATGGAGGGTGTAATGTCCATTAACCATGTTGAGGGGTTGATACCTTGACCACTTTGATAGAGAGTGTGATGTCCATTAACCATGTTGAGGGGTTGATACCTTGTCCACTATGATGGAGGGTGTGATGTCCATTAATGTTGAGGGGTTGATACCTTGAACACTATGATGGAGGGTGTGATGTCCATTAACCAATTAAGGGGTTGATACCTTGACAACTATAATGGAGGGTGTGATTTCCATCTACCTGTTAAGGGGTTGATACCTTGACCATTATGATGGAGGGTGTGATGTCCATCAACCAATTGAGGGATTGATACATCAATCACCTAGATGGTAGGGTGTGATAAACCATCCTAATGTTGGTCTTTTCTTACATATGTATTATGTTCGATATAAGTATGTTTTACTTCAAGTATTGATCATGCATGCCATGTTGCTAATATACTATCTCTTGCTTATGATTATGCATTTTGATTATGATGCCTATCTCTTGTTGCATTGCATCCACATTCAAATGTACTAACGCATACTCTATGCCTACATGATTTTACCATGTAGGAACCAGAGCTCTATTTGATCACCTTTCTCGTCAACGTGGTTAGTAGGACATCTCTCAAATTATGTTTGGTGAGTCCTCGACTCCGAGGAGAATATCTTTAAATTTTAGTTATATAAAGACTCTCTTTCGTTTCTTGTATGTTTTCGACTTTGAGGGTGAGTCTGGTTGCTTGTCTTGGCCCCTGCTAAGTTCCACATCTAGAGGTGTTGTCGGAAAAGCAATGTAATTATGCTTGACCTTTGACTCATCTATGTTATTTAAGTATTAAACTCTTTACCTTAGTCTCAATTTCCCTTGTCTACGTTTTCTCTTATTGTTTATTCTTTCTTCTGTAACCAAGGATGTGTGTATGATATGCTAAGAGGCTTTTTTGGGGTTCCTACGGGTTCCCTATTCGTCATGTCACGTCTAGGCCCTAGTTAGGGTCGCGGCAAAGCAAAAGTGCAAGTTGGGGATATTAACATCAACAACAACAACATACCCTAGTGCCTCAAAAGGAAGTTGGGGATATTGCTGAGTCCATATCTTGGACTCATTTTCTGAGATCCCATGTTTCTCGTCTTCCATATATATAGAGTGTGGCATGTCATTCAAGTCATGTATAATTTTGGATAGAACCTAAGGATAGTAAGGCCTCCAATAATTGTTAATGTCAAGGACCTAAAGTTTTAAGCCAAAGGAATACTCTAAAACACATTCGGAATTAAAGAAATGGTCCGAGTGGCACCTTGCCCTTTTCGAAAGGTTTAAATTAGGTTTCACTTTTCGAATGGGCCTAAAAGTGTATAATTTGCTAATAATGGATTTTTAAAGGTTATTTTCATAGCACAAAGTTTATATATTAAGTTTTAGAATCAAGAAAGTTGTAAGATAAAGGTTAAGAAATCTTTCTTAAATTTGGGTCAAATTATCAGGCTATATCTCCCAAAATATGAGTTAGACGGTCCATAACCAATCAAATTGAATAACTATGAGTATAGTTTGCAATACATAAAACCACGCATCATTCAAACCTCAGAATAAAAAGTTATGACAGATTTATTGTGACTGCCCGAGCAGGAAACCAGGTCATGGGCTGGGTCGGGTCAACCATCCTAGATATCAGCTAATTTGAGATTTTTAAAGATCAAAGCAGTTCCATTTCATCCCAAACAGCATATAACCTGAACATAAAGTTCCCTCAAGGTACCAAGGTCATTTGGGTAAGCTTTTTGCGTTTTTACCATTCAAATTTATCCTCGTGCCTAGAAATGTGTGTCTTACACTTTGCAATTATTTTCCCCTCATGTCAACTATGTTTGGGGCTATTTTTGGGCTATAAAAAAGAGGTGTTCTTGCTGGTTATTCTTGGTTTGTAGCTGGTGTATTTAGGTAATAATCTTGTAGCTCTTTTACGGTCATTTTTATGAAGTTTTACAGATGTTTCCTCGCGTAAATACTATTTGGAAAATCTGGTCATTAATGCTAAATTCTGGATTGTTTATAGGTGTCTTTAAGCTACGTGTATATAGTTGTTGCGAGGCTTAGAACGTAAGTAAAAACTCTCATGAAAAAACTTTGGTCAATAGTAGGTCCATTGCGAAGGTATGTTAAGGCTAAGCTTTGTCCCTCCTTTTAGCACGAAATCCAGGAAGCTTCTCAAAACATAAAATGTGATATCTTACTATTCTATTGCTAGAACGACCTTCTGTGAAAGGCATTAGGATGGCATCTGAGTTATTTTCATGATGGTATTAGGTTGAAATTCCATTCATTAGTTTAAATTATACATTCAATATCTATATATCATTTTGTCGATTTTCCTGGCTACCTATCTATGTGTTCGAGGGTTTCTCTTCTTGGTGTAGTGTCATTAAAATAAATGTAGATTACAAAAAGGAATGTAGTATTCATAATTTGTCTTTCTTCCATACAAAAAATATAATTAAAGCACTTAACAAGTAATGAGTTGATTTCAAATAATCTCTAGCATAATGCTCCTAGTTTAACTATTAAGGGACTTGATTCTGTTTAAATACTTTCTTTTACTAATTGACATAGGACCAAGTATAAGCATTATGTAAAGTACCTTTATGAACATTTTCAAAGTTAAGGCCTCATTCTAAATGTTGAGTTAAGTTGTCAAACTTATTCAAAAGACATGTAAGATCTCACAAGTCATGTGTATATGATACGACAATTATTATGATGTGAGGATAAGTACACCAATGAGCCAAGATTCTCTAAATTTATGCTATGGCCTATTATGTGCATTCACTTTTGATATCATATATGACACTTTATCCATGGACTTCGAGCTATAATCAGAGGTATGGGGTCTATTTGCCTAAATGATTTTATTTATATATATATAGCCACAGTTTGGCAAATATGATGTCAGTCAGCTACGGAAAGGACCACCATTTCTAACATTTGGTTGGGTATGTCATGCATTTGGATCTATATATATGTATTCACGACTTACAATACTCGAGAATACCATGCATATTTGATCACTAGGAGGTTGATTTTTGGCCATTAAGGTTCTTGAGTTTTGGTTACAAGTGGTATTTCAATTACCCTTTTTACTATTGTTATCTATGGTTTTACTTTCTGTCTTACATACTAGTACATGTTTATTCATACTGACATCCCGTTGCCTAGGGACGCTGCATTTTATTTCATCTGTGTAGGTTCAGGTAGGGACTTGACCAACCCCTCCACTAGGAGCCAAGTTCAGCTGTGAGTTGGTAAGCTCCACCTCTACTTGGAGCTTTACAGGATGCTTACATTTTGTTGTATAGTTGGGTATAGTCGGGGCCCTGTCCCGGTAGTATTAGTGGTTCTCTTAGAGGCTATTGTTGACATGTTATTTTGGGTTGGTTCTTTTGTGCCTTTTAGTCTCCATTCATAGGATTGACATGTGTATATAGTGTGTGTTTGTACCTCTGTTGTTGCAGCCTTGTCGTCTAGCTAGTACTTTATGTTTTGGTTTACCTATCTTGATATACATGATTTGCTATTAACCAGGTCATGACCTAAACAGTTCAGGCTTAGTTTTTTAGACGTTATGCTGCCCAATTTTCTTCTAGTCCCCAGTTCAGTTTAACTAACATATTTAGTGGCTTACTCGACCAATAAAGGTATCGAGTACCAGTCGTGCATCCCCTCTTTTTTGGGTATGACAAACATGGTATCAGAGCAGGTTGTGTCTAGGGAGTCCACAATGTCGTGTCTAGTAGAGTCTTGCTTATGGGTGTGTTCTACACCACACTTATAATCAGGAAGCAACGAGGCTTTTAGGGATGGCTACCTTTATTTCACTTAATATATCATGCTACAAAACAAAGTAATAAGAACATATGAAATCTTAGTCGTGTTTTGTGGTTTGTTTTATTTTTCAAGCTGTCTATATTCAGGAGATGGCACAACATGAGGTAGATATGGATCTAAGAGAAGGTACCAGTTGTTCTTTACCGGGTCAGGCAGATTCACTCCCTATTGAGGAATGGAGAGAGCCTCCAGTATCCCTAGTACCAGATTTACTAGCACCTGTTGAGAGACAAGGAGGTCCAATACCCCCAACATTACTAGAGACTGGGGAAAAGGGTACAAGAGAGATTGTTCAGCTACTGTCTAGGATGGTTTCTATTCATGAGAGATAACTAGAGGCGAGAGCAGGTGCCAGAAGTTATCAAATAGAAATCTCAGAGGTACGAGAGTTTCTTCACTTGGCCCCTCTAGTATTTATAGGGTCCAGTCCCTCTGAGGATCCATAGGACTTTATAGACTATATGTATAGAGTATTAATAGTGATGCATGCCTCTATCACCGAGGTAGTGGAGTTGGCTTCTTTTTGACTACTGATGTCGCCATCTTGTTGTATGAGGCGCGGGAGAAATCCAGAGGGTATGATGCTCTGCCAGCAAAGTAGGAGGACCTTTATAAGGTATTTTTAGCCCATTACTTGCCATGGGACGTTCAAGAGGCCCGTCTTGACTAGTTTATTAGTTTGAGGCAGGGGGATATGAGTTAAAGGGGTATAGCCTTAGGTTTAATTCTTTGGATAGGTATGCACCAGATATTATATGTACCATAAGTGTGAGAGTTATCGTTATGTGGATGGTTTGGGGGATCATTTGATCAGAGACTGCGAGATAGCATCTTTACAAGATAGTGTAGATATTTCCCATATACAGGCTTTTGATCATACTACAAAGGACCTTTCTCATCGGATTTGAGATAGCCCAAGAGATAGGGATAAGAATAAGAGGACTCATACTATGGGGTCTTATAAGGAGTCACGGGGTGATTGTAGGCCTCCTTTTCACTGATATCTACCTCGGTCAGCGGGTAGTTCCCCGCCACAGATACGGGCCAGTGATTTGATTGTTATATTCAGTCAAGACCGGGAAAGAGTTCACGTTAGCCTGAGAGCCATTGACACAAGCACTCTGCACAAATGAGACAGCCTACTCCTCCATGTGAACAATGCGGTATGCTTCATAGCGGGCAGTGTAGAAAGGGTTAGAGTGCATGTTACCATTGTGGGTAGACAAGACATTATATTATCCATGTTGGGGGTTAGGTAGAGGTACAACAGCTCAACCTTCAGGATCCACTGCAGCCTCTTCATCCTCAGTATGTGCTCTTCGACTAGACCCAAAGTCTACTAAGAGTCAAGGTAGGGGAAGAGGTAGAGGAGACAGTTCAGTTCTGCTGGTGGCTAGAATCGCTTTTATGCACTCATAGGCCGACAGGATTCAGAGGCACCTCCAGATGTAATCATAGGTATATTGATGATACATTCTCATGTTGTTTATGCACTAATAGATCTTGTCTCTAGATTTTCATATATCACTCCATTCGTTGCTAATAAGCTTGATATGAAACCTGAGTTATTACCAGGTCAATTAAAGTACTTACGCTAGTTGGTGACTCAATTATAACTAGTCATGTTTATCGGGGTTGTACAATGTTAATTAATAAGCGCCCAATCTCTACCAATTTAATTGAATTGATTATGCTAGATTTTGACGTTATTGGTTGGCATCTTGTTATGCTAATATTGACTATCGAGTGAAGCTAGTCCACTTCCATTTTCTAGGTGAGTCCGTCCTTGAATGGAAAGGTAATATTTGCTTTACCCAAGGGAAAGTTTATTTCATACCTTAGGGCTTGGAAACTGATCGCCAAATGTTGTATATACCATCTAGTTCATGCTAGCGATATTGATAAGGAGTCGGTGACCCTTCAGTCAGTCCCTATTGGGAATGAACTCTCGATGGTATTCTCTGATGAGCTTTCAAGGATTCCCCCCAAAAGGGAAATTGAGTTTTCTATAGATTTGCTCCCAGATACGCAGCCTATATCCATTCCTCCCTATAGAATGGCTCATGCAGAGCTAAGGGAATTTAAGGAACAACTAAAGGACTTACTTGATAAAGGCTTTATTAGGCCAAGTACATCTCCATGGGGAGCTCTAGTGCTCTTTGTTCGAAAAAAAGATGGCTCCTTATAGATGTGTACTGATTACAGACAACTAAATAAAGTCACTATCAAGAATAAGTATCCTCTTCCGCGGATTGTTGACTTATTCGACCAGTTGCAGGGTGCCAAATGCTTTTCAAAGATTGACTTGAGATTCGGGTCATGACCCAATTCTAGAGCCTAGATATGACACGACAAAGGGGGATCCGAGAGAAACCCCAAACAAGCCTCTTAGCATACCAATCACATATCCTTGGTCGTGGAAACATAATAACACTAAATAAAGATATAATTAAGGGAAAACACGACAAAGGGAAGTCTTTGATAGCATAAAACATAGAAGAGTCAAAGCTCAAAGCATAAGTACATCATTTGTTCCTACAACACCTCTAAACATAGATTGGAGTGGGGGCCAAGAAACTTTCCGGGCTCACCCTCATAGTATCAAATGTTCAACATAAAGAGATAACAAAAGTAACAGTAGCATAACTAGTGTCCCCGAACTTGAGGACTCACAAAAGCTTATCTTCAAGAAGCCAAAACTAGCCACGTGGAGGATGATCGTGAGGTACCCTGGTTCCTACATGGTAATATCATGTAGGCATAGAGTATGCATTAGTATGTTTGAATGTACTAAGTATGTAGGATGAAATGCAACAAGAGATAGGCAACAAAGTAAAAATGCATGATCATAAGCAATAGATAAGTATAATAACAATATGGCATGCATGATCAATATTAGAAGTAAAACATGATTGCACATCAATATGCTTATATAGAACATAATACATGTGCAAGAAGAGACCATATCCAAATAGTGCAATCTTTACTTGAACTCCAAGGCATGCCAACCCCTGGGAAAGTGGTTGAGGTACATATTCCTCAACAAGGTAGATGGGCATACCACCCCTCATCATAGTGGTCAAGGTACATACCCCTCAACAAGGTAGATGGGCATACCACCCCCCATCATAGTGGTTGAGGCTTGACACCCCCTCAACATGGTAGTTGGGCATGCCACCCGCCAACAAGGTGTGGTCCACTTGCAACACTATAGATATTTTTCATGAATTCAATACATACATACAATCCGTTAATCATCATAGAGTCACTTAACTTGTAAACCATATCATAGACCATCAATAACTTAAGAATCCTTATCAAGACATTTTATCAAACACTTGACGGGTGTGCAATGCTAGTCTAAAATCATGAAATTCAAGGGTGAAATAGTATGAGAAATCATAGTGTAAAACCACCCACCAACATATAGTAAAATCCTCATGTAAGATAGCTTGAAATCCCTCATCAAATCTCATAATAGACCATAGTTTCATAGCTCAAAACATGCATAGTCACAATAGATAAACCATCTCATAGTGTAAGTTTGAAATAGGTAGATATGTGTATCCAATCATCATTTCATAAAATCCAAACATAGTCTATAATCATAATCCATAATAAGTAATACCCATAAGTAATGCAACTTGAAAATATGTTATTTTCATAAAAAGGAAGGTTGGACACCATGGGTGAAAGGGACCCAATGGTTGAAACCCACATAATTTAATTTGGGAATTTCCTTGATGTAGATTTGAATGAGAACTTGAAGCTTGAATGAAGTTCTTGAGATCCAGAATTGAGCTTGCGACACTTGAATTGGATGGAATATTTCGTTAAGTGTTGGAGAGGCTTTTGAGAGAGTTTTTGAGTGATATAGAGTTGAAAAATGGCTAAGTATAGGTGTTTTTATGCATAAAAGGGCATGGGGCCAAGACCCCAATGCCTTAGGGTCGAAATGAAAAATTAAGAAAGTCACAACACTGCTCTGCGACAGGTCCGCGTCGCAGAGCCATCGCGAACAATTTCTGGAAATTGCAAATTTGGTGAAAATCCTTTTTCACTATAGGTCTTCTTAAATCGAGGTTATACCCATTACCCACTCAATATTTCCCCCTAATCAAGAATATGAAGTCTGATTTTCGATGTCAGGCACAAATTTTGAGATATATGAAAATTACCATTATGGGCATTTCTGAAGCACGATTTGGGACCTTTTTGGGGCGTTTCACCGAGTACCACCAGTTGCGATTCAGGGATGCTAATATTCCAAAGACAACATTTAGGATGACGTATGGACATTTTGATTTCCTTGTCATGTCTTTTAGGTCTACAAATGCCCCAGAAGCTTTATGGACCTGATGAATCGAGTCTTTAAACCATTCTAGGATGAATTTGTGTAATCGTGTTTATTAACAACATCTTGATATATTCACGGTCAGAAGCTGAGCATGCAGACCACTTGCGAGCAATATTACAGACTCTCCAAGATAACAGTTTATATGTTAAATTCTCTAAATGTGATTTTTGGTTAACTTCTCCAACTTTTCTTGGCCATGTTATTACAGGTGATGGTATCAAGTTCGATGTCCAGAAGAATGAAACAGTAATGGTCTAGCCAACACCATTGAATCTGATGAGGTTCATAGTTTTTTAGGCTTGGCAAGATATTATAGGAGGTTTGTGAAGGGATTCTCCTCTATCTTTCCACCACTAACGAGATTGACACATAAAATAGCTAAGTTTCAATGGATTGGAGCATGCGAACAGAGTTTTCAAGAGCTAAAGAAAAGGCTTACCACCACACCTATCTTGGCTCTTCCAGATGGAATCAAAGGCTACATTGTATATTGTTATGCTTCAAAAATTGGCCTAGGTTGTGTTCTTATGCAGCATGGTAGAGTTATTGCATATGCTTCCAGACAATTATGAAAGCATGAACAAAACTATTCGACCCATGATCTTGAGTTCGCTGCAGTTATTTTTGCCCTAAAGATTTGGTGACATTATCTCTACAGAGTTCATGTTGATATTTTTATCGACCACCAAAGCCTCCAATATTTATTTAGGCAAAACAAGTTGAACCTATGACAAAGGAGGTGGCTAAAATTACTAAAAGACTATGATATTGACATTTTGTACCATCCCAATAAAGCTAATGCTGTTGCGGATGCGCTTAGCCAAAAGTCCATAGGAAGTCTAAGCCATGTTGAAGCTGATAAGGTTGAAATGACAAAAGACATATGTCAGCTAGCTAGTTTGTAGGTGCAATTGGTAGATACAGAGGATAGAGGTGTAATAGTTTATTATACAATAGAATCTTACATTGTCACTGAAGTAAAAAAGCGACAATGAGAGGATCCTGAGTTTAGAACACTAAGGCAGTAGCATCCTTCATTTGAGCTAACTGGAGATGGAGTCCTTAGGTACCAGAGCTACTTACATGTGCCAGATATCAAAGGACTCTATGCTAAGATTTTTTTTAAGGCCTATTATTCTAGATATTCAGCCCAACCTGGAGTGACAAAAATGTATCAGGACGTTCGACAAATCTATTGGTGGAATGGCATGAAAAAAGATATTGCAGAGATAGTAGCCCAATATTCTAATTGCCAAAAGTTAAAGAACAACATCAGAAACCGAGAGGCCTAGATTAGTATATTGAGCTTCCGCTATGAAAATGGGATATGATAAATATTTCATCACAAGTTTGCCTCGTACTCCATGCAGGTATGATTCTATTTGGGTAATCATTGATAGGTTGACTAAATCAGCTCATTTTTTTGCTATTAAGAATGACATACTATGAAGAGGATTATGCTAAGCTTTACTTTCAAGAGATTGTTTGTAGCGACCCCAAAAAAAGTGCCCGAAAATGAGCCTCTAAAGTGCCTAAATTCATAATTTCCTTATATCTCAAAATTCGAGCGTGATATCGAAAATCTGACTTTCTATTCGTGATCAAGGGACGAAATTGGGTGGAAAATGGGTCTAACCCCGATTTTGAAGCAACCGCATGACAATTTGAAAATCCAAAAGTGTAATTTCGAAAGAGCATTTCGTGCCCCTGGAGCGACGCGACCAGGGTGCGGAGAGCTATAATTTTTGCCCAGTTTTGTTGATTCGGTCCAAGGCCTTTGGTTCTTGGGCCTTAGTCTTCCCATAAGTAAAAACGCCTATACTTAGCCATATTTCAATATCATATCATACAAGACATTCCCCAATACTCTCTGTTGACACCCAATTTTTACCCTCCACGGTGTCAATTTAATCATCGAGCTTTATTTTTATTTTTAACGATTTTAAAACAAATTATTAAAAAAAAAAATTTATTTAAGACGGGCGCGTGTATTACACGCGCCCCAAATATCAAAACCCCGAATCCCTTCTTCCTCGTTCATTTCCCCCAAAACCAAAACCCTAAGAACCAGGGGCGGCCGCCTCCTCTCCGCCCCTTCTCCTTTCTCTTCTCCGTCTTCTCCCATTCCCGTTCCCCTTCCGTCGCCGCGATTTCTCCACGACCCCTCCACCCTTGTCTTTTTCGTATTCCTCAACACCCAAAACCAAGAATCGAAAAT
>JAPFFP010000113.1:1794618-1815844 GCA_026153255.1 Solanum medicagineum | reverse complement strand
GAGCGGGGGTATTAAGGCTATCTTGGAGAGAGAGAAGAGAAGGTGAGGAGGTTTCACTTCACTAATGTGAGTCCAAAAGCTATGAAGGAAAGAGAGGGAGAAAAGTGAACTAGAAAGATAGTTTTATTTCTTTTATTTTGTGTCTATGTTTGGAGTTTCGACTAAATTTAAATTATTTATTTTTTTATATTCAATATTTTTAATTTACGATGGAGCAGTTTTACCATTGTAATATAATCCAAGTTGGTAGTTTTATTTTCTTTATTGTCTTTTTTTAAAAAAAAATTTCTTTAACGATTTTTAAATTTTGCTATCAAATTTTTTTTACGTTATGTTTAGCGCAGTTATTTTGTTACTATATCTTGCTTGTTTACGTGTTCATTTCAGAATTTTGCACGTATTTTGAAAATTAATAACTGATATTTGATTTTAGATTTAGAGAATAAGTTGATTTAGAGGGTGCTCATTCACACGAATGATTTAAGTTCGATCCCCTGTTAATATTTTCTAAGTCAAGTTTTTCGTATAGGATTTGCCTAGTACGATTCACATTTTCTATATGGTTCGCAAGTTATATCATCAATCATCTCAATAGAAAATATTAAGGACAACTAAGAACTAGACTATCATCACTAGTCACAGGCTAATCATAATCCACATAATGTATTTCTGTCCTAACAGCATTGCTACACGTTTAGCTATCCAAACTCCATACTTAAAGGAGTAGGCATGATCTCTTCTATTAATTTATCTTATACCATATGCTGAAAAATGGATTTATAACCTACCTGTACGCCAAGCTGCTATAACAAATAAGCTACCAGTAATGATTTTCTTTCTTCTTCATGTTTTCAAAGGCTAAATCGTCTAATTATAACAATACCTTGGGACGGTATCAATTGAGAGGAGGGAGATGAAATCAGGTCCCGTGGCAGTTAGTGTCAGCGGGATTCAAATTCATGAGTTTTACCCTCTAATCTACCCAAAAACTCTATGTTTTAGAATTGCTTAGCACAAATGCTCATCCGAAGGACAGAGGTTGTGGTAGAAGTGGATTGTCCTGAAGGTATTTTTTTTCTACAAAAAAGAAATAAGTAATTAATGTTAAATGTAAACATGATTAAAAAAATTTCTACATTATGTACAACGCAGTTATTTTATTACTATATCTTTTTTGTTCACTTGTCAATTTCGAAAATTTGCACATATTTTGAAAATTAATAACTGATATGAGCATTTATTATAATGCTCATATTAATTTATATTTACTTTTAGATTTAGATAATAAGTTAGTTTAGAGGCCACACGAATGGTTTGAATTCGATCCTTCATTAATGTTTTTCTAGTCAAATTTATCGCATAATATTTACCTAATGAAATCTATATTTTTTATATGATTCGCAAATTAATACACGATGAAAAATTTACACAATGTGTATAAAATACTCATCATAGATGCTCAATCGAATGGCAAAAGTTGCGGCAAAGGTTATAGCGGCAGAGGTTATCTTAGAGGTTTTTTTCAAAATAAAAAAATAATTAACAGTACATATAAAACATGAAAAAGAAAAAAAAATCCTTTGATATATTAAAAGCCATAAATAAAAATAAAACATAATTTAATGGAGTGGATAGGTAAAAGTGACAAGAGTGAGTATATTTGAATTTATTATGTTTTATTTGAGATGGGTCCATAAAAAATTATCTATCTTATCCTTCATATGATAAGAATAAAAATATGTACACTTCACTTTTTTTAAATTTTTTATTTATGAAATTATATTAAATATGTTATTATTATTATTTTAATTTATTTTTTTTAATTTCTTATTTATGAATTTATGGAATGTTAGCCATGGTTTGACAGATATTATTTGAGTAAATTTAAAAATATATTTTATTTATTTTATGGATGGTTTGGGTACAACAAAATTAATTTCATGTAGGATTGCAAGATATTCTCAGAAAATTGTATAAAGATTTTATTAAAGTCCCACACAGCTTAAATTGTAATGAAACCATCAAATCGATGCGAATTTTTTTTTATGCAACGGACATTGTATTTTATAAATACTTATAAATATTTCATTTGTGTGTTTGAGACTTTGTTAGCAAATAGCAACACCACATTAGATTGTCTTGGAAATTTTAAGTTGAAATTTTTGTATTCAAAATTTAATTTTTAAAAAAGTAAAAATAATATTTTTAAAGGTGGCTTGGACTACTTCAGCTCAGGGGTGGAATTACATTCACCAAAGGATGACCAGATGAACACCCTTCGTCAAAAAACTTTTCCAAATATATAGGTTAAATATAGATAATTTAATACAGATCAATTGTTGAACACCCTTTGATTCAAAAGTTACTCGCCTATGTTCTAAAAATATGAACACCCTTGACGAAAATACTGGCTCCGCCATTGCTCCAGCTCGTAGCCTACTTAGGATTAAGCTGGGTAAATTATTTGGAAAAACTACAAAAAATAGATTTAATGTGAAATTATTTATTCAAATTGGATTCAATCCAACCTATTTATCCTGAATGGAGCCACAATTCAAACTATTTACCTTCTTAACTCACTTTGCCCTTTTTATTTCGTCCATGACATCGTACGGCGCCAACATGACTACTGTGAGATTATCCTCTTTGATGCTTCAGCGGTATATATATACTATCACGCATGATCAGTTCAATCCTCTGTGATACTCTGACGGTATATTAGTATCATATAGAATTATGCTCTTTTTTAAAGAAATAATTTAAAAAATTATTAGACTTTAAATTAGTAGAAAATATATTCTTTGTGATATCCCATCGGTAATTGATATCCCATTGGTAATTGATATCCTATCGGTTTCATATATGACTGAACCTTATTTTCTATGGTACTTCAACAATATATTGATACCTTATTAGAATCGTGTAGTTTTGGGCTCATTAGAAATAGAACAATTAAGAGAAAATTATTAAAGTCACAAACTTATTTATTAAACTCTAAATTAGTAGAAAATATATTCTTGTGATACTCTATTGGTATATTGATATCATATCGGACTGAACATAATTCTCTTTAATATCATATAGGACTCTATTTAATCATTTGTGATACACTATCGGTGTATTGATACACTATTGGTACATCATATAGAATGAGCGCTACACAATTTCATCTAGAGGGTATAAATGTAAAGGAGTATATGACTGTAAATAATTTTATTTCAATTGAGTATAACTTTAAATTTTTCCCAATTATTTTAAGCTCATCTTTCTGATAGAGCGAACTAATTCATAAAATTTTAAAATTTGTGTAAATTGACAATTCGAGGGGAAGCCTATCGTATTAATAACTCTAATAAATAAATATAAAGGAATAGAAAAAATAATAGTTAAGTTTTGCATAAATAATTATTTTCTTTTTTTATGACTAAGTAGATGTTATTAATCACAAAGTGAAAACGTTACAAACTCGAGCAATTATATTGTTTGAAATTTGTTTTTTGAGTAACAAATGACATACTATATATGGTATTCCCAATTAATATTGCTAAAATATGATGTCAAAATACATTGCATATTTTCCCCAAAATTATAATGAAAACTCACAACAGTGCTTGAATTTGACTCAATAGGTAGATATTGACGTTGCGTAATATAGTTGAAAACATTTTACTTGCTTTTTTCGGAGAATTCAACAAAAAAGTAATTATATTTGACACTTCTTTCTGTTACGATTATTATATTAGTTGAATTTAAAATAATAAAAATAAATTTGTGCGTCCCGTTTAAATTCAATCATCTACGGTTCATAAGAAATCTTATTATGGTGAGTTATTCATAAGAGGAAAATAAATTTTAATCAATCTAGTATTTATATTATCATCGTGACTTGCTTATATTAATCAAAGAAAACTTGTCTAATTCAACTAAACGACTATAATACAAAAAAAGAGTTTATTTTTATAAAATGTAACTTATCTACATTAGTCACGATCTATCTCATTCTTATTGATATTTTAATTACTCTATGAAGGTGCCGGAGAGAGTGATGGAGATGAGGGTAAGAAAAAGAGTGTTTATTTCAAAGAATTAGTTCAAATTCATGCTAGGGCGGTCAACTAATGAAGCAATTCATCTTGTTCGAAGATTAGTTGAGAAATTTATTGAAAGAAAAAGGGTCCTTAATATAATGTTCATTGATCTTGAGAAGGCCTATCACAAAATTCCGAGAGATGTCCTATGATGGTGTCTAGAGGCAAAAGGTATTCTAATGGTGTATATTAGGGTTATAAAGACATGTATGACGAAGCTAAAATTCAAATAATAATGATAAATTTAAAAAGTTTAAAAATTATTAGAGTATTATTTTTAAAAACTCGTCAAAATGGAATAATTTAAATATTATAAGTGATCAAAAACATGTATAAAAACTTGAAAAGATAATCCAAAGACATGATAAACATCCCATAATTATATGGGCATTTTCCCTATCTTTTTATCGTGTGAAGAGCTTAAAAATGAAAAGAAAAAAAAAACTAACGGTGTAATTTTTATAATTCTTTTTTTTTAAGTCATGACAAGTGATAAGAGAGTTTGATCCAACAAGTTATATGAAAAATATTAAAAATAAATAATTCATACCTGTACAACAATCTTGAAAGGGAGTCTTGACGTAATCGACAAAGTTATTATCATGTGATTGGGAAGTTACTGATTCAAATCATAAAAATAACATCTTGCAAAAATACATAACAAAATTACATAGATATTATCTTTCTCCAAATTTCATATATTTAACGAAAGCTTAATATATAGATCTGTCTTTTTTATATATAACAACCTCTATCATTAAATCACAATCACTTCATTAATCCTAGCATAAACATATGTTACACATTAGAATCCCTGCATAATTAATTGATATGGTGGATGAAACTATTCTTTAGAATTTGTTGTTATATAAAAAAAATTTTAAATTTCTTTATTATGCTTTATCACGAAGTCTCCGATTTATTAAAAAAAAGAAGCAATAATATATAAAGTTGTGCTCGAAGTCAAACTCCAAATCTTTTTTGGTGTCCTATACTGATTTTGAAATCGATAGACTCATCAAGATTCATGTTAGAAATCTTAGCTAGGTAAAATAATCCATAGTTATCTAAGAAGATCTCGTCCTTAGGATTCAATCGACAATCTCTAGTTAAATTTGAAGAAATACGTATTGTTTTACGATAACTTTTGGTGACCTCAATGCCTTTTTAATGTATTACATTATTAAAACATTAGACTCTCATTTCATAAATTTTATTTGTTTTTGATAATTTCTTATTATCTAGGTGCCACTTAATGTTGACTTACATTAGATATTTTTAAACAAATTAAAGTCAACTTGTTTATTTTGTTATTTATTTGAACAACCAAAAAGAAAAAAAAAATCAAATCTTGATATTTTAACAACCATCGACCCTATCAAGGATGGAGTAGGAAGAACATTTCCAAATGCATGGGAAAATGTTAATTAATTAAAAGTAAAAGGAAATAATAAATATATAAAAGAGAGGAAAAAGATTAATTATCTTTATTATTTATTTTTCCCCCCAAAATTTATCTTTTAGGCACATGCTAGAATCAACACAGTTGGCTTTTCATAAGACCCAAACAACAATTGAATATGATATAATATAGTGTATTATTAACATTATTAGACCACAAAATAGTATAAATTATTACATCCAAATTAAGGACTAGTTAAGTGTACCATCCAAAAGAATAAGATCATAAGCTATGTTCATTGAATCTTTTAGGGAACAAATCCTATGCAAAACTCAGAAAAATCTAATTCTATAACTTAAATGTTTCCTTGAAAATATACAAAACTAAGTAGGATAGAGTATTAATCACCAAATGTTACGATGGTACGATAAGCAACTTTTTATTCTGAATTAGAGATTTCAGAATCGAAATTTTGATAAGTGAAAAGTGTTTACTGGCCAGTCAAATTATGACCTTTTGGTATAAGTTTACATTAGTCGGGGATAGAAAAAATGTAGCTCTAACTCTTAATGAAAACCTAAATATAGTAATGTTATTTGAGAAAAGTGTACGTCAATTGACAGCTGATGAAAGATCGTGACGAGGTGAGCTGGTAAGTATCTAACTATCATTAATCAGATGTTAGAATCAAGCTATGGAAATAAAGTTGTCTTGATCATACTCTAAAGCGAGACTTTTCTATACAAAATTAAATAGTATAAAGCATTAATTACCAAATGTTACGGCGGTACAATAAGCAACCTTTTATTCAGAATTAGAGATTTCAGAATCGAAATTTTTAATAAGTGAGAAGTGTTTATCGCCTGGTCAAATTATGACCTTTTGGTATAAGTTTAAATTAGTCGCACATAGAGCAAAATATATCTCGAATTCCTAATGAAAAACTAAATGTAGTATTGTACTCTTAATCAGTCCATTTTGGAAAGTTATCAATATTGTTTCTAAGGTAAGTGTTAACAGTTGATCAAAGATCGTGACAAGATGAGGTGGTAAGCTATGAAAATATATAGTTGATTTGATTGTAAATAACGATATTTTATTTATCACCCTAAAATGAAACTTTTCGATATAAAATTTAAATAGTCGAGTCACAAAACGAATACTTACTTAGAAAAAAAAGTAGTATTGTTAGTCCATCCCTTTTGGGAAGTTAACAATACCGTTAATCCATATGACCAAACATGATAGCTCCAAGAATCTAGTTTTTATTTTATTTTATTTAGAAAAGGTTAATTTTTATATTTTATTTTTACATTCTACTGGATTGAGATTTTTGGGGTTTCGAGCAAATTTTCTCTAGTGAATATTGAATAGCTTTGTTTCACTTTAAGATTGGTTGGTTCATTGCATGTAAAACCTATAATATTAAAATCAAAATCAGGTCTTGTGTTTAATTTATTAATTAAGCTAATAATATTAATATACATGTTTTGATTATGTAATTAATGTAGAGATGTTGTGACTTAGGGACACTCATTATTTTTAATTGTAAAATGTAGAATTAATTTTTCTATTCCTCTTTCTTGATATAATCAGGGAAAAATATATATTTATTTTTCAATTTTTAATTGATATAATCACTATGTTATTTTTGTATAGTTAATATATCTACTTCTACTATCTACTACTAACTTATAGTGGCAATAAAACAGCTCAACCTATCTGATTTATATGCCTGTTTGAGCAGTTTCAGAGTATGCGATAAATTTTAGTGATTCTTCTGACATGTCTGATTGAGTAGCTTCATGATATATCTATATTTTTCTTGTGGTTCATCCATTTTAATTTGTTTGTCCTTTTTTAGATATTTAAAAACTACAAAAAAAATAAATAAATTCAAGGATACTATGATAATTAAAAATTTAAAAGACATATAAAAAAATTGACTGAGTCTAAAAATTTTATAAAACATCAAGCAAACAGCTAATCGATGCCTGTTTGAGCAACTTGAGGATATATCTGTAATTTTTCAGTGATTCTTTCAATATGTTTGTTTGAGCAACTTGAGGATATATCTATACTTTTCTTGTGGACAATTAAAATACTTAAAAGACATATAAAAAAAAATTGATTGAGTCTTAAAATTTTATCGGTGCCATGTAAAATGAGACAGAGAAAATAACATGTATTTGGGAACAATGTAAAAATAATGTAAACCTCAAAAATTGATTTTACAAGACATGTAAAAAAATTGATTGAGTTTTAAAATTTTATCAGTGCCACATAAACATGGGACATAGAAAGTAACATATATCTGAAAACAATGCAAAAGATATTTTAAATCTCAATATTTAGCAATTTAAAATATTTAAAAAGCATATAAAAACTTCAATTGACTTCCAAATGCAATATGATAAAGATATAAAGAAAGAAAAGTTTTGACAATACAAATAACAAAAAGATATCAATATTTAATAATGTTGTGTAACACCCATATTCTGATTATGGCAAGATTCACGAGTTGGCTGGATTGACTCGGATCGAGTCATGGTCGAATATTGTACTTGCTTGGTGATTTAGTTAAGGTAACTAAAATTGTACTTTTATTATTAGCTTTAACTTTTGACATGATAATAAACCCTTGATTCTAATAAGTGATATCAGACTCGATATTATAACATGTTGCATTGGGCTTTTCATTATATGGGCCTTTGGTTAGGTTTGATAGCAAAATAATTGTGACAACTTAACTTAGCCCACATAAACTCTGCAAATTATGGCCAAGGCCCAAGAGTGAACTTGTATGAAAAGCCCACTCATTTATGCCCAAGATTGATCTATATTGTATACACATCCATAGTTATTTCCGATGTAAAATCATATTGAATTTGTGTTTAGACATGTGATATGAAATCATTATTTCAAATTAATGTTTGACATGTGATTTAGATCATGATTCAAGATTTCAAATTATGGTTTCAGTATTTTTTTTTTAAAATATAAAACTTAATCCGAAAGCTTGTAATATTTCGTAAAGAAGAAGACCCCATCATTTTTAAATTTCTTGGAAGAAAAAGTTCATGCTCGGCGCGAAGAGATGGTTCATACTCATGTGAAAGAATTATATTAACTAGTAATTATTATTGTCAACTACTTAATATTTATAAAATTATGTGTAGTTGGAAGATTGTAATCATAAAATATTTATTTATAAAAGAAAGATGGGGATATACAATATATCAGTGCATCGATTTAGGATATTCCAATATCTTGTTCATGAACCATGGTCTCATAACTTGTGGGGTTCCATATTTATGAAAATAAATAATATAACTTTAGAAATTCAAATTGCATGTCTAAATAAAACTTCAGCTTCATATCATTATTCAAATCATGATTTCATTTTGCACATTCAAACGAAAACCATCAAACATTTCATACCACACCCCAATAACAACAATAACAATAAACCCAGTGTATTTTCGTAAGTGACATTTGGGGAGAATATTGTGTACAAAATCTTATCTTTATTTTGTGAAGATAGAAATATGATTTTCGGACTTCAAGTAAATCATATCAAATAACAAGTATATAAAATAAAAATAATGAATATGAGAACAAAAATAACAACAAAATATGATTACCGACCAATGCATAGTCTATGGTCAACAACTAATCCTCCCATTAATCACGTTTGGTTGAATTGTAAAAAATATGTAGTTAGGAGTTTGAGTTTTATTTGGATATGAATCTAATAATAATAATAAAAAAAAAGGTTAAGCCTTTTGCGAGTGAAAATTATTTTTTCTTTCGAAAAACTTTTCAACTTAAAAATATTCTATGTGAAGTTGTAGTTGAAATAATTTACCAAATAAAAAGGAAACTTAATTACAAAATCAAATAAGCAGTTCTCCAAACTTCAAATTCACATAACTTCCGACTTCTTCAATAAGTTACTTTCTAGAAAAGATAATTCATTTTCAATCCTCTGGGTGTGTTAGCCCACAGATTCTGGCATTGCAGGGGGTTCCGACGCAATTTTTCCGAAGAATCATACGAGTGGGTCCGCAATGAGCCCGGCAAAAGGTCCAGGTGGCCCAGCAGTGGGAGGGGGGGGGGGGAAGGAGAGGACGCCTAGTAGAATATTATGGGCCAAGGAACAGAAAACAGACAATTTCGGCAGTTTTCTATGGGTGTTGGCGCACAGATTCTGGCGCTAAAGGGGGCTCCGACGCAACTTCCCGAAAAATCATATTAATGGGTCCACAATGAGCTCATCAAGAGGCCCAGGTGGCCCGGCAGCAATGGGGGACACCTGGTAGAATTTTATGGGCCAACGAACAGGAAACAGACGATTTTGGCAGTTTTTTCTGTGGATTTTAGCCGACAGATTCTAGCGTTGTAGGGGGCTCCGATGCAACTTTTCCAAAAAATGTATGGGTCTGCAACGAGCCCTGCAAGAGGCCCAGGTGGCCCGGAATCGACGGGGGACGCTTGGTTGGATTTTATGGGCCAAAGAACAGGAAATAAGCGATTTCGGTAGTTTTCTGTGGGTGTTAGTCCACAGATTCTGGCGCTGTAGGGGCTTTGGAGCAACTTTCCCGAAAAATCATACCAGTGGGTATGCAACGAGCCCGGCAAGAGGCCCAAGTGGCCCAGCGGCAGCGAGGGACGCCTGATAAGATTTTATGGGTAAAGGAACAGTAAACAGACGATTATGACAGTTTTCTGAGGGTGTGCCCATGAATTCTGGCGCTGCAGGGGACTACGGCACAACTTTCCCAAAAAATTATACGAGTGAGTTCGCAACGAGCCCGACAAGAGGCCCAGCTGTCCCGGCGGCGGCGAGGGACGCCTGATAGAATTTTATGGGCCAAAAAACAGAAAACAAGCGATTTCGGCAGTTTTCTATGGGTGTCAGCCTATAAATTCTGGCGCTGCAGGGGGCTCCGGTGCAAATTTCCCAAAAAATCATGCGAATGGGTTCGCAACGAGCCCTGCAGGAGGTCCAAGTGGCCCGACAGCGATGGGGGATGCCTGGTTTGATTTTATGGGCGAAGGGACATGAAACAGGATTTTATGGGCCAAGGAACCGAAAATAGATGATTTTGGTAGGTTTCTGTTGGTGCTAGCCCACAAATTCTAGTGCTGCAGGGGGCTCCGGCGTAACTTTCCGAAAAAATCATACGAGTGGGTCCATAAAGAGCTCGACAAGAGAGCCAGGTGGCCCGACGGTCGCATAGGACGCTTGGTAAGATTTTATGGGCCAAGTAATAGGAAATAAACAATGTCAGCAGTTTTCTGTGGGTGTTAGCCCATGGATTCTGGCACTGCATGGTGATTCGACGCAACTTTCTGAAAAAATCAGACGAGTGGGTCAGCAACGGGCCCGACAAGTGGCCCAGGTGGCCTGGCGGCGGCGGGGGATGCCTGGTAGGATTTTGCGGGCCAAGGAACAGGAAACAGATGATTTTGATAGTTTTATATAGGTGTTAGCCCACAGATTCTGTTGCTACAGGGGGCTCCGGCGCAACTTTCTCGAAAATTCATACGAGTGGGTCAACAATCCCGGTAAGAGACCCAAGTGGCCCGGTGGCGGCGAGAGACGCCTGGTAGTATTTTATGGGCCAATGAACAGGAAACCAATATTTCGGTAATTTTCTGTGGGTGTTAGCGCTTGGATTCTGGCACTACAAAGTGTTCCGGAGCAACTTTCCCAAAAATTCATACGAGTGGGTCTGCAACGAGCCCAACAAGAGGCGCAACTGTCCCGGCGACGGCGGTGGGACAATCTGGTAGGATTTTATGGGTCAACGAATAGGAAACAAACGATTTCGGCAGTTTTCTGTGGGTGTTAGATCGCGAATTCTGGTGCTGCAGGGGGCTCCGACGCAACTTCCTCAAAAAATCATGCGGGTGTGTCCGCAACGAGCCCGATAAAAGGCCTAGGTGGCATGATGGTGGCAGGGGTGGCCTACTCAGATATTATGGGCCAAGGAGCAGGAAACAGGAGAATTTGACAGTTTTCTATGGATGTTGGCCCACGAATTCTGGTGCTGTAGGGGGCTCCGACGCAACTCTCCAAAAAATCATACGACTGGGTCCGTAACGAGCCCGGTAGGAGGCCCAAGTATCCCGATGGTGGCGGGGACACTTGGTAGGATTTTATGGGCCAAGGAACATGAAATAGGCGATTTCGACAGTTTTTTGTGGGTGTTAGCCCACAAATTCTGGCACTAAGGGGGTTCCGACGCAACTTTCTCGAAAAATCATATGAGTGGTTCCGTAATGAGCTCGTCAAGAGGTCTGATAGCGGCGGGACGCCTGGTAGGATTTTATGGGCTAAGGAACAAGAAGTAGGTGATTTCGACAGTTTTCTATGGGTGACGCTAACGGATTCTGGCGCTTCAGGGGGCTTCGACGCAACTTTCCTAAAAAATCATGCGAATGGGTTCGTAAAGAGCCCGATAGGAGGGCCAGGTGGCCTGGCGGCGGTGGAGGACGCCTAGTAGGATTTTATGGGCCAAGTAACAGAAAACAGACGATGTCAGCATTTTTCTGTGGGTATTAGCCCATGAATTATGACACTGCAGGGGTCTACGGCAAAAATCATACGAGTGGGTATGCAATGACCCTGGCAAGAGGCCCAGGAGGCTCGGTGGCGGCAGGGGACGCCTTGTAGGATTTTGTGGGTTAAGGAACCAGAAACAGGCGATTTCGGCAGTTTTCTGTGGGTGTTAACCCACGGATTCTGGCGCTGCAGGGAGCTCTGGCGCAACTTTCCCAAAAAATCATATGAGTGGGTCCGCAACAAGTCCGACAAGAGGCCCAAATGGCTCTGCAGCGGGGACGCATGGTAGGATTTTATCGGCCAAGGAACAGGAAACAAGTGATTTCGACAGTTTTCTGTAGGTGTTAGCCAATGGATTTTGGCGCTGTAGGGGCCTTCGGCGTAACTTTTCCAAAAAATCATCTAAGTTTGTTTGTAACGAGCCCAACAAGAGGCCCAAGTGGCCTGGTGGCGGCGAGGGACGCCTAGTAGGATTTTATGGGCCAAGGAACAGGAAATAGGCAATTTCGACAGTTTTCTGTGGGGGTTATCCCACGGATTTTGGCACTGCAATTAATATGATGAAAAGATATATTTTAAAATTTTAGTCAAAGTTCATACAGTTTGACCTTGATAAATCAAATAGCTATAAGTAAAAGTATACGGAGGGAGTAGTATATTGTATTTTTGTTATGAACTTATGCTTATTTGATAGGATTGTATAAATAATTACGACAATTCTGATAGTTTTCACAATTTATAGGACTTTTGCTCTTATGTGCAAAAAATACAACTTGAAATTTCAAACTACATATTCAAACAAAACTTCAACTTCATCTAATGATTTCATATCATATTTCAAATTACGATTTATTATCGAATTAGTTAAAACAAAATTCAAAAATAGACTAATACCAATGAATTAGTAAAACCAAAATTCAAAAATAGACTAATACCAATTATTTCTATCTTTCTATTTTTTGGTGCCCTATTTATTTCTAATTATTTTTTCTTGATTCCCTTAAATATGATATACAAAAGAAGACGTGCCTTATTTTAAGACATGCCAATTTTTACAAAGAGAAGAGGAGACTCCAATTATAATTACGAATTTCATAGTCAATATTCAATAACAAAAATAATAAACTTATGAAATGTTTCAAAAAGATGAATAATTGATTTAACTCTTAAATATTTTAGGGTCAAATATCACTTATAAAATAAATTATTCGACTTGATTTGACTTTACATATCCCTTAAACAAAAGATAAATACTAATTTTGCATGATTTAATTTAATGAATTTATGTACTCGATATAATATAAATCAAGATATGTAAACTGACTCGAAGAAAAAACAATTATAAATCATTAAAAATTAGAATCAAATATTTTCAAGATAGGTAAACCAATTCCCAAGAAGAAACTCAATTACCTCAACTACTTTCCTACTAATTTGTTTTGATTAACCATTAAGTAACTATTAATATTTCTATGGTCTAGAATATTCTTTTTGAAGAAATAGTTAATTTAGATTTACGTTAAAAAAGGAATTGCTTTAAAAATAAAATATTTGTTAGTGACGATTTTATTTTTATTTAAAACTTCAATTTTATTTTTATTAAAAATGAAGACATAGTTCATAATGACTATTTTTTATTCAATGAAAATGAAAGAAAGAAACTTTCAATCTCAATAATAGTGACAGATAAATATTAATTAATTCCTCCGTCCGAGAATATTGAATCCAAAGCACCACAATTAAGTAATCTTTTTTAAATAAAATTATAAATTTTTTTTAAAACTAGACAAAAGCACCAGAATTATTATTATTATTATTTGAAAAAGGAAATTGTTTAACTATCTAGAAACAGTACCATCAAATAGATAAAAATTTTCATTTTAATTAAACGTTTTGGGTTCGAGTTTAAAAATATAATCGTCTTTGTTAGCTAGGGTGGTACGTAGAAATACAAATACAAATTTGTTCGACTTTTCAAAATTGTTGATCAAACAATAAATATGTGACATAATAAAAAGATACACATCAAATATCATATTTTTATGAGTTTTTATCTAAAGTATCATCAACTATTTATCAAGATTTATTCAGTTAGTATATAATGGTGTGTTGTGTACATTCTTTTTTTTCTTATTACTTAAAAGTGGTGGTAAATGACACTCCGTATGAACAATTAAAAGAATTAATTAACAAAAGACTATTAAAAACATACCTAAATATTATTCTTTTGCGAGTTTTTTTATATGAACTATCATATGTTTACGTTTATTATGTGACTCATACTTAAAGATATTGATAAAATATACTTAAGGTATTCTTATTTTTTAAGTTTCAAACTTGAACTATCAAAAACACACTTTAATTATTAATTTTTCTATCTCTTTATTTGAATATCACCGCCGTCTATATAAAAAAAAGAATATTTAATAATAAAAATACATTTTAAAAATAATAGGTAATAATCATATAAAAACTTCATAAATTTAAATATAAAACCCAAAAGATCAAATTATATTTTAATAAAAAGACAAATTACATTTCAAATGACAACAAGTCATTAAGGCCCAAATTTCAAAATTTTTGTTTTTCTTGTGTTCCTCACGTGCTACCAGAATTATTCTCTTTATTCAAAATTTATATTCACGTTAAATTTCAACAACAAAATATTTAGTCGAATGTATGGAAACCTTACAATTACCTCATAGAAGCAGAGAGGCTGTTTCTGAAACCCTCATCTCAAAAATTCATAAGCAGAATAAACTAGATATGATAAAAGAAAAGTACAGGAAATATATAAATACAATAAAATTCACATCTATAAGCAGAATAAACTAGATATAACAAAAGAAAATGACAGAGAATATGTAAATACAATAAAATTTACATATATACAACAGAGACAATAACAAACATGATATAAACACGTTAAACTTCAACTAATCAAATTTCATTAAAAAAAATAATTTGAAAATCAAAACTTGAATTCAAAACCTGTAATATAGAAAAATCAAGTCTATGTACCACACCCTTTTATTTTATTGGTGCAACAAGAAACTTATAAGCACTAGTATCCATATTTCATATTCATATTCATCCAATAAAAGCCACGTCTTGAATTTTGTTAATGTTGATAATTTCTATACGTTCCTTAGACAAGGTGTTCAAAATCTCTCAACATCAATAACTAAGCGCCAGCTCTGCTATAAAAAGATCCCCTTTTTTTCTTCACATTGTGCTCTTTCTTTATAATATATTGAGGAAATCAGAAAATGGATTTGGGTCTGAATGATTCTTTATTCTTGATATGAAAATGGGGTTTGTGGAATTTTGTGGATGATTAAAGAAAATGGGGTTTCTTGGAAGTTTGTTAGGAATTCTTGGTTTTGGAGTTGGAATTTCGATTGGTCTGGTTTTGGGTTATTTCTTGTTCATATACTTTGAGCCAAGAGATGTTAAGGTAAAATGCACTGTTTTCAATGGAAAAGATTGAATTTTTTTAATACTGTTTTGGTTTGATTATTATAGGACAGTAACTATTTGATGAAATTTCAGCTGGAATTTATTCTTTTGGTTCTGTTTTGTTGCTACTGTTCTTGTATTGATGTTGACATGTTTTAGTTGGAGCCAAGAGTGTATCGGAAACAATCTTTCTACCTTCTATTTGCGCTATTTATGTTGTTCTATATTGGTTCTGTTTTCTTTGCATATGCTGCTGTCTTAGAGATTATCAAGGTCAAATGCACTACTTTTAATGTTGTGTATTACATATTCCAATGGAAAAGTTAAGTTTTTTTCTTTTTACTGTTTTGGTTTGATCATCAGAGGACAGTAACCATGTAATGTAATTTCAGCTGGAATTAAATTGCATACGTTGTTGTTGTATATCGGTTCAGCTGGAATTAATTCTTTTGGTTCTGTTTTATTGCTACTGTCCTTGTATTGATGTTCTTATGCTATTTGCAGTATTTTTATGTAAAGATGAAGATAGACATGTTGATATGTCTCATATAAAATTGAAAGAGATGCATCTTGAGCAAATCTGAGCAAATGCAATTCTACTTACTTGAAAGTGAACTGAATTTCTCGAATGCAAATTTGCAGGATTATCCAGAAAGTAAACCAGTTGATGAAATTGAGCCAAACTCGTTAATTGATCTTCTACCTGAACTCCCCTTATGGGTGATGAATCCAGACTATGAGCGTGTAATCACTTGCCTCTTGAATTTAAATTCTTTCATCCTAATATCCCAAGTCAATTTTATTGAGGTAATGATTTTATTTGTATCTGTGTGTAGGTTGACTGGTTCAATGAGTTTATAGCTAATATGTGGCCTTATCTTGACAAGGTAATTCCAAATTCTTCGCTTGGTATTTCCAACATATCATTTTAGGCATCATGTTCTTGTTTGTGCCATGGAAATGGTCTGAAGTATATCAGCATGCCTAAATAGTGTAGCCTGATTTTATTTCCTTTACAGGCAATTTGTGGAATTATTAAAAGCACATCCGAACCTATTTTTGCAGAGTATATTGGCAAATATAAGATAAAGTCTATTGAGTTTGAGCAACTTACTCTTGGAACAATCCCTCCTAGATTGCATGGTGAGCACCAATTTTCATCTAGTACATGAAATGTTATGACAAGCCGTCATCTATAAAACTGGAAGTTGCTCGTTGTTTCATTTGGGCTCGATCCATTTTGCAGGTATTAAAATATATGATTCCAATGAAAAGGAGCTAGTATTTGAGTTCGCAGTCAGATGGGCTGGAAATCCAAATATAGTAGTGGCATTGAAGTTATTATCTATACAAATCTCAGCACAGGTAAGACTAATTTCCCTTATGTTCTTCCTTCGAAGGATACATTGACATGATCATCAAATGAAAGTGTTTTGCAATTTGCTGTTATACAACTTATTTCACTTAAATTATTTCTTTTGATCGCTTTAGTATAGTTCAGCTACAAGGCTATATGAGTTGTATAAATCATAACAAGTTATGTTTTTTGTGTATGTCAAAGATTAATTAATCTGCTTCAATACGACGTGTTCTCAAGAATAACAAAATAAACCATAAAATGAATTGTTAACTTTTTGGTGATATTAATAGTGCAACTCTTAATGAATATTTTCACCAAGCTTAGCTCTATTTCTCTTCAGTTGATAGATTTCCAAGTGGGTGCTACAGCAAGGGCAATACTGAAACCTTTTGTCCCAACCTTCCCATGCTTTTCAAGCATAATCGTATCATTGACGAAGAAGGTACGAAAGCTTGCAAAATATCTGTGGCTTTCAAAGATTCTAATCCTGCTGATGAGTTGAAAATTGCAATGAATAATATGGTACTCCAGAAGTTTCAATTTGTTTGTCTACTTCCCTGTTTAGTCCGTTTCAAAAAAAAATGCTTCTTTACTTTTTTGGTAACTCTTCATTTCTAACTTTCCACATGGCTTGTTTAAGACCACAAGATTCAAAAGTCTTCGGTACTTTCTTAAACTCCGTGCCAAGTGAAAACCAAACAAACAAATTGAAAGGGAGGGAGTAATAGACTCTTCAGAATTTTCTAACTAAAAATATCAATCATATATGTAGCCGGAGGTAGACTTTGGACTAAAAGTAATTGGAGGAGATCTCATGGCAATCCCTGGTTTACACCATTTTGTTCAGGTACACGTCCTCTTTTACCTAGTGTGTTTCTTAAATACTAAGCTTTATAAGCTAAGATTGCATTTGATTTAAGTCAAAAGTCTTCACTTGTTCTTTTTTGTGGCAAAGAGGTTGGTATCACATTCAATCGTTTCTGAGAACTTTCACCAATTTGATCTGCGCTTCCAAGGATAGAATCACAAGTTTATTTCTTTGAACCGTGATCATGTGTATGCATCAATGGGAATTTAAAGAACAAATCTTTCAATTTGGTACTGACACAAAAGCAATCTAAAATTTGAGCTAATCATGTTATTTTGACAGCCTAAACAATATGATTCCTTTGAGTCTGTAATTCAATGATAATACAGGAAGACTTAATGCCGGACATCATAGAAATGGCTTGAGTGCTTTCGCTGCTGCAGTTTAATAGTTGTAGAAAATGCGACCCTGGAATCTTATGCATCAGTTTCGATATGACTGTAATAGTTGATAAAGTTACTGAAATAGGAAAGCGTAACAAAAGGAGTAACATAACATGATTTCTTCTTAAAACCTATGTTGCTTGGACTTTTAAAAATTTTGGAGAATATTTCACGCACCTATCGATATTTTTGAGGAGTCCGAGCAACATAGTTTTAGACATATTGCTCTCGACTGAGTCTGTTATACCTATTTCGTTTGTATAATACCATTTTATCTATGTTTTGCCATTATTGTTTTCCTTCACTCGAAAGTATATATAGCCGGACAAAGTTTGCTACTCTCCTCGCATGCTATGGGTTTCTAGATTCATGACTTTATTACAGATAGGAGTCTTTTATTCATTATCCTTCTCATCGGGTGGCAGGAAACTATAAGCAAGCAAGTCGCCAGACTTTACCTCTGGCCGCAAGCACTTGACATACCAGTTCTTGACAGTTCAATGTAAGTTTTTAACAAACAATAATATACTTGAAATATTGCTAATGGACTAATTCCTGACAGCCATTTGCATTTTTGTTGTCGTGATACTTGTGCATTGTTGTTATAGTAGGCTAACGCAATTTCTTAGATTTTGGTTTTCTCAAAATGTAGTCATCTTCCTTGTTCTTTTCCTCTAAAATTCTGTTTTTTCTATGTCCAGGTCTTTCTAATTCATGTATTCTACCATTCCTTGTGTACTGCAAAATTCTAAAATTTCTACTGTTAAAATGTGCAACATTCTAATAGGACATACAAAGAGATTTATAAAGGTTCTAGTCTACTCTAACTATTAAAATCAATTCTCAATAAAATTGGTTTCAATGATGACTCTCTCTACTTATATCCAAATTTTATATTGTCTCTTCTTTTTCTAAAGCTCTAGGCTTCCTCTATGCACTCACCCGATCGAGCTCCAGGCTTCTCTCTTAGTCCTCATCGAGTCACTAGCTCTTCTCTTTAGGCTGTTGAGCAAACTCTTTTGTTCCGCTCCACTCTTATGCATGTCGAGCCACATAGATTATGCCTTAAGGTAGTTGGTTAGATGAAAGTTTTAGAAATATAATGTCTCCTACATCAGATATCTAAACGCATCCAAAGAGGTTTAACCTTACGGCATCAGGTTGGATACTTGAATTCTTTTTTATTTACTAACATTAGCTTTAATAATTTCTGATAGAGGAGCTGTGAAGAAGCCTGTTGGAATACTACATGTGAAGGTTCTGAGAGCACGGGACCTTTTGAACATGGACTTTTTGAGTTTATCAGATCCTTATGTCAAACTTAGCTTAGGTGGGGACCGGCTTCCAGCAAAGAAGACTACTGTAAAGATGAACACTCTAAATCCCGTGTGGGATGAGGATTTCAAATTGACCGTTAAGGATCCCGAGGCTCAAGTTCTGCAGCTGCATCTATATGACTGGGAAAAGGTCAGAATCTTTGATTTGATATACTATGGTATTGTGGCACTACATTGATGTTTAAAACTATTTAATGTAAACTCAAAGACCATCATATTACTCCAAATCTATACGTATGTATTCGTCTTTGTAGCTTTTTGATGGCGACAGTTCTGGTTCTGATCATCTGTTAAAAAGGACTTGTATTATGTTACACCATCCATCTCAAGTTTCAAATTTCAGCATTGAGTATCAAGAACTAGTGTCTCCTGATTTTCACTTTGTTTCACAGATTGGAGCACATGACAAGTTGGGAATGCAAGTAGTACCACTGAAATTGCTCAAGCCGTATGAGAAGAAAGAACTAACTCTTGATATAGTCAATAGTTTAAACCCAAACGACCCTCAGAACAAGAAGCTGCGAGGCCAACTCATGTTGGAGATGTCCTTCATCCCTTTCCAAGAAGATAGTAAAAAGTATAGTGGACCTATTGGTCTTCATGAAAGAAAGGACAGTCTTTCAAGCCTTTCAGATGATATTTCCCTGCGTGGAGCAGGTTTGCTTTTGGTTACCGTTATTGCTGCTGAAGATGTAGAAGGGAAGAACCATACCAATCCTTATGCAGTCGTAGTTCTTCGAGGAGAAAAAAGGAAAACTAAGGTGATTCTTACACTCTCATATATGCAGTTAATCATAGAGTCAGATTCATAATTTAACCGTCTTGTTGCTTCAGTTTTCGTAACCTTTGTTTACTGACTACATGTAGGCAAGGAACAAAACATGGAATCCAAAATGGGAAGAAGAATTCCAGTTTATGTTGGAAGAAGCTCCATTGAAGGACCTAATCCATTTCGAAGTCATGAGCAAGAAGAGAAGATTTGGTTTTCGGTCTAAGGTAAATAAACCACCATCAGCGAACGTTCTCAACTTCCATTACTGCAATTGTTGAATACAAAAACTGAGATTTGTTGCATTATAATTTCCTTTTTCGTCCTAGGAGCTACTTGGCTATGTCGATATCCAACTGAAGGATGTGGTATACAATGGACGTATCAACGATAAGTACCATCTCATCAATTCTAAAGATGGAATTTTACATGTTGACATCAGATGGAAGGTGATCTAACAACTTCAGCCTCCTCTGTATTCCGAATCATCCGTTTGGAAGTCACATTGAGCTTAAATGGAACGAAGCGAGGAGTCATATAGCCGACCCCAACTTGTTTGGGACTGAGACATAAAATCACAGCACAATGCACATATTTTTTGTTTACAAGCCATGAAAAGAAATGCATATAAACATATCATGCACACATAGGCACATCTATTACTAGTACCTTTTTGTATTCTCTTATCTTGTATACTTTTTTGGCTATATCAATATCAATTCAGTAATGAATACACCACATCTCAAGATTACTTAGTTGAAGTCAATTATATAAATCTACAGTATCAAATATGGTATATTAAGATTTATTTAATCTCAATATAGAGCGAATGTTCGACCAACCTTATATAAACTACTTATTTTGGAAAACACTTTTTCTCGTAGGTGAAACTTAACTTAGGGATGTTTGGATAGACTTTTTTTAAGTTACTTAAAATTCAAATGCCAGAAGTAGGTACCTATCTCTATGCAAATGGCAACTAGAGTTAA
>JAPFFP010000113.1:1772320-1788169 GCA_026153255.1 Solanum medicagineum | reverse complement strand
GCCATTTTGCTTTATTCCATCATACTCCAAGGCCAAAAAATAGTCAATCTTTGGCTCCATCCGAGATTGATGGAAAGACTTTATACATAATATACCCAATACAAAGAAATGAAGAATGATATCTGGTGAAATTTATATGAAGGATTAAAAGTGTATATTTCATCCTACATAATTATATTCGTCTTTTAATATGACATTCTACGTTTATTATGTCGAGTTCAAACAGTCACAAATTACTAATCCAAGTGATACTATGCCAACTTATTCTATAGAATTCAGACAATTTTGAAAATGGATGTAGATCCATTACTTTGTCTTTTTCTAAAAATTTAGATAAATTTAACATCAAGCAAAATAAAAGTCAAAATTCCTTAGACTATATACTCAAATATTCAATTTTTGGTCCTGTTACATGATTCTTAAAATGTTGTTTTCTACAAACAAAAAGGTTGCTTCAAAATTTTCAAACAATATTTGTGTGTATATATATATGATTGCAAAGACCTTTACTTATGTTCACTGCTAGATGAAACGTCGACTCGCAGTTTGTTTATGGCATGTTGAAAATCGCAAGAATATATTTGATATGATTGAAGCAATACATAAGTAATAGAAATATCAAGGTACGTTGCTAGGATTGTTGTTTCATGATGTATTTTATCGTTTTGTAGTGTATTATATTGTACCTTATTGTTGTGTGAATATAGCATTCACATAAACTGAATTTTTCATTTTACTTTAACAATGTCTTCCCAACATGGAGATTTTTAGGTAAATTTAATATAATAGACGCTCGGCATTCAAATCTACCTCTTTCATTCAGGGCCTATATGAAAGAGAATTCAGTACTTCGTTGGTCGTGAATATCTGAACTGGTTGTTTCTTGTTCAAGAATTCGTGTTTAGATAGTTCATACTATTCACACATATTGTTTTTATCTAAGATTTCAATTCTTTCGTGTTTGAACAGTAACAACTCTGAGGTTAGCAAGAATTTATCCAGAGCACTATGTCTTCTACTAAGCAAAAATCTGTAAGGTATATCTGAGAATCCTTAAGTACTTTTCTATGTTGCTCGAGCTCTTCAAAAATACTGTCCGGAGTGTGTTAGATCCTCTAAAAATACATATAGGTGTGACAATATTTATGGAGAGTCCGATCAACATAGTTTCTTTGATTAACGTGTGCTGTATTTTATCACTAGACTCAAACTTATGCTCATTTCTGTTCAATCAGATTTTCAAATGACTCTGATATATCAAAATCTCAATCATTCAACACGTCGAAATTCCTCAAAGCTATCTCCATCAAGAATCATGAACAAACATCTGAATCAAACCTCGAGAAGTTAGAACTAGAGCCAAAAATGAAGGTGTTTCGAAAGAAAAAGCTTTCAAGAGTATTTTCGGAGGACTATGATGGTGTGCAAATGAAGATACTAGATCCTCGAGGACGTCCTATAAACATATGGAACAAATGTTTCCTAGTTGCTTGTCTTAGTTCACTATTTGTTGATCCATTGTTCTTCTATTTACCTAGTGTTAACGAGGAAATCTGCATGGATGCAAGTTATCCCATGGAGATAGTCCTTACAATCGTTCGATCAGTCATAGATGCATTTTATCTGGTTCATATTTTAGTTCAATTTCGAACAGCTTATGTTGCACCTTCCTCTCGCGTTTTTGGAAGAGGAGAGCTAGTCATTGATTCTTCAAAGATTGCTTTAAGGTATCTCCAAAAGGACTTTTTCCTCGACGTTTTGGCTACTCTTCCCCTTCCTCAGGTATAATTTCCCCTCAGGTGATCAGTTGAACACTCTTCGTTTGAAAAGCACACTGTGTTCTATAGAAAACAATATAACATCCTCAGCGAAATTTCTGTTTTCAGGTTTTGATTTGGGCTGCAATACCGTCTCTGAGAGGTTCGAACAGGATTGGTGCAAAACACGCCTTACGCCTAACCATTATTTCTCAGTTCATCTTGAGGCTGTGCCTGATTTTTCCACTTTCATCTCACATTATCAAGACAACTGGTGTAATGGTGGAAGCTGCTTGGGCTGGCGCGGTTTATAACCTCGTGCTCTTCATGCTGGCTAGTCATGTAAGTTGTATGTAATGATGAGAACGTACAACGATGAATTCACATTTGCCAGAATAGCATAATCTGTCGAATGATTTAGGATGAACTACAATTAAACCTCTCTATAACAACCTCGTTTGTCTGGAATGCTGTTACATGTTCATAACATGAAAAGTCGATTCCAAGGAAAACTTGGCGATCATTTTGATTACGATTTTTCTGAAGGTCATGGGATCTTGCTGGTACCTTTTGGCTGTGGAGAGGCAAGAACAGTGTTGGAAGAAGATTTGTGATCAACAAGAACCATATTGCCAGTACTGGTATTTCGACTGCCAGAGGAAGAACGATACAAGTAGAATCGCGTGGTATCAATGGAGCAATATATCTACATTATGTGGTCCTAGGAGCAACTTCTTCCAATTTGGAATCTTTAACGATGCACTGACATATCGCGTTGCACAGTCATCGTTCTTGCACAAGTATACGTATTGTTTCTGGTGGGGCTTAAGGAACCTAAGGTAACAAAATGCAGCTGAAGATCTGTTAGTTTTCGTTTGGTTACAAGTTTTAACTTATTGTTATCTAACTGTTGCAGCTCTATTGGGCAGAATCTCATGACTACTACTGACATTAATGAAATAAATTTCGCGGTTGTTCTTGCAATCCTTGGATTATTGCTTTTCGCTTTACTTATTGGGAATATGCAGGTAAATCGTTGAACGATAAAGGGACATAGTTTTCGATCTTAGCCAAACATGTACTGAAAATGTCTAGTCTGTTTTAATACTAGACCTTCCTTCAATCAACTACTATGAGACTAGAAGAATGGAGGATTAGGAGGAACGATACTGAAGAATGGATGCATCATCGCCAACTCCCTCACGATCTAAAGGAGAGGGTCCGAAAATATGATCTATATCGATGGGTGACAACTAGAGGTGTTGATGAAGACACCATTGTTAGAAGCCTTCCTGTTGATCTCAGAAGGGACATCAAACGTCATCTTTGTCTTGATCTAGTTCGTCGAGTGAGTATCATATACTTATAGTTCCAATTTAAGCGTCTTACTTTCCTTTTTGGTTCTTCTAAAAGGAGTGTCTTGTTCTATATTTTAGTAAGTTTTCCAGTTTCAACATTCTACGCGTAGGTTCCGCTGTTTGATCAAATGGATGAGTGTATCTTGGATGCAATATGTGAAAGGTTGAAACCACATCTATACACTGCGGGGACTTGCCTTGTTCGCGAAGCTGATCCTGTGAACGAAATGCACTTCATTATAAGAGGACATTTGGATTCCTACACGACTGATGGAGGGAGAACAGGTTTCTTCAACTCGTGTCAGCTCGGTCCATGTGATTTCTGTGGTGAAGAATTACTAACATGGGCACTAGACCCTCGTCCGAGCATCATCCTTCCATCCTCTACACGTACAGTGACCGCACTCACAGAAGTTGAAACGTTTGCATTGGCTGCAGCAGACGTGATGTTCGTGGCATCACAGTTTCGTAAGCTGCACAGCAAGCAGTTAAGGCACACATTCAGGTTTTACTCGAACCAATGGAGGACTTGGGCCGCGTGTTTTATACAAGCAGCTTGGTTTCGGTATAAGAGAAGGAAAGAGGCTGCTGCGCTTAATAAAGCGCAGCAGAGTCCCCTGGCTCCTCCTCTGCCTACTGAACCACGAGTTCGAAGCGTGTCTTTGGGACAAAAGGCTTCAGAATTTGCTATGTATGCTGCAACATTGGCAGCAAGCAACAGAAAAGGTGCAAGTATGAGGGGAGAGCTAGAAATTATTAGTTCATTACAAAAGCCCGTGGAACCTGATTTTTCGGTTGAGGATAGATGAACGGAAATGCTTGAGCAAGGATTTTTAGTTTATGAGTATTGGATCAATTATTTATACATATTTGAAAAGTGTAACGCAAATATTAAAATTCTTGAAGATAATAAAGCATGGAAAAGAACAGGACAGTACTTGCAGTTATATTTTCATAAACTTCTTGACAAAAACAGAACTTTAAATCCCTATGCTATAATCAACACGTTGAATCTTGAGATGTAACCACACAAGCTTTTGAATCAACTGTCAATTCTCCGGTTTGAGTTTCTTGTAAAGTCTCAACTCGTAAACCTTCACAAGACACATAAAGTTCTTTACAACTTGTATGAAAAGGCGATTTATGATCACTTATCTGAATCTTTCCATTTAGACTAACAGAAAATCTTGTGGTCTGACCAGAAGCTAAATCACTAGCAACAGATGTGCCAATCCAATATGCATATGCCTCAGGCAAAGCTGTAAATGTTGGATTGATCAAGGTTTGACCTTTTGCATCTTGATGGAATTTATCAAACACATTGGCACTCCAAAGAACAGTATTGGTATAGGATATGTTGGCTTTGAAATCATTGTAGTTGAAATCATAGTTCTTGTTAGGATTTTGAATTGAGAAAGTGAGACTCCAATTGTCTGGATTGTGCAAAATCAAAGGATGAATATAACGCGATAACACAGAAAACGAAGAGGGTGATACAGCCTCAATTTGGAACTTGGGATGGCGAAGCGACCTAGTAGTATCCTCATGATCAACATAGAACTCGCGAAAAGCTATAGTGACACCAAATGCGACAGCTAATACAAGTAAAATAATTTGTAACGCCGGAACATACTTGGACTTGTTTGTGGAATCATCAATTGTTCTTGCATCCTTCGTACTTGATTTCTCCTCCATTTGATTTGATTAATTCACAAAAGAGATCTTGACAAAAATTAATGAAGTAGAAGGCGTATTTAGTAATGAGAAAATTAAAATTGCTAATGTAGAATGTATTTTAATTTCTTTTTAATGTGTGAGTATTTATATAGAATGGAAAAAAGTTATAATTGTAAAAGGATTAGGAAAACCTGTTATCCCTAATGTAATTGGTTTTGGAAATATTTTTGAAACCTTTTTCCTAATTTTATTATACTTAGGTTTCATAGTTTGGGAACTTTTTCCAAAAATTCTAAATTAATTATCTCTCCTTTTTTTTTTTTCTTTCTTTCCTTTCCATGGAATTTCATGGCCGCCTAAAATAACTTTTCTATTAATGGTACATGTAAAAATATTTTAAATTATGAACAAGTTGATCATACTCCTACCATTTTTTTTTTTAAAAAAATCAATCTAGGGATAAATAACAATAACACTTTTTATTTCTTAATTATTGGTAAATTTTTAATTTTGCTTCTTTATTAGTTCATTACAAAAGCCTGTCGAACCTAATTTTTCGATTGAGGATAGATGAATGAAAATGCTGGAGCCAGAATTTTTAGTTTATGAGTGCTGAATCGATTATTTATACATATTTGAAAAGCTTAACACAGGTAGGATTTGAGATCTTATATCTGAATTTAGAGATCCAAAGGTCTGAATTAATTAAATTTGACTTTACAAACATCAGATTTTAAACCATTCTGTCATTTAGTTTACAAAGTATTATAGTGTATATGTAGTGTATATTTCCGTCAAATTGGTATATATATGTAACTTTTCCAAGATGTCTGGACCTTAGGCCTATTTACAGATGGGCTTTAAATAAACAAGTGGATCTTGGCGGAATAATCATAATGTGGTTCAGTTCATGTTGAATATTAAAGTAGAACAGTAGCAGATAGTCGAGTGTTATCATACTTGAATATAGTAGAGGCAGGGGGCTAGTCTTCTCTTCTCCGTAGTTAGTATTAGTATTAGTTAGTATTCACTTTATGTCTTTTACTACTACTTGTTATTTTTGTTATCGTCATTATTTTCCTTTTAATCACATTTTGATTACACTTCTTTTAATTAGAGGGTCTACAGAAAACAACTCTCCACGACACAAAGATAACGATAAACTTTGTATATATCCTATTCTCCCCAGACCCCGTATATGATGATCATGGTTGAACATAGATATATTATAGTTGTTATTTACGTATTAATCATGGAGTTCTCTAACAAATGGATTTCATGTTATGTAGTAATTTTTTTATGTATCGTTAGTATAGTTCACTTCTCATATCATCAAAATATTATATTACTTAATTTTTCAAGTTACTATATCAAATTTACAACAATAACATTATACTCGGGATACATGTCCTGCTCTTATCTTATCCAGATAAAAGAGATTATTTTTGATAAATTCTCAATTAGAAAAAAAAAAACATAGACACAACAATGATGAAAACCATTATATCAAATTAATTATTATAAGTCAACTAAACATGATAACACCAAAAATTCTACTACACTATGCTTGCACACTTAATTAACATGTTGGTACCAATTAAAACGTCGGTTAAGCTAATGAAGTTGACTAATTAATTATTCTAAATTGTTGATTAGAAACTAAAGGAATCATTAAGATTCTATTACCCCACCCGGAGTGTAATTTAGAAGTAGGCAAATGACTTCTATTAGTGGAATTTGACACTATCAACAATCGTGATGTAGCGATAAGTATTTTTTTCATTTTTTATCAGAGATCTCAAATTCGAATCTTGACTGTAATATTATCTTTGATAAAGTACATTTTATCTTTTAAAATGTAACTTGTTTGCGTAAATTTTAAATTAGTTGAGTTCTAAAACGACTGCCGAAAATCAAAAAACCAAAAAAATTTGGATTTTGACAGTTAATACCGTTAGGATGTCAAATAAAGTTATTAATGCCTTATTCCATTCAATAAAGTCTACCAAAAGCAGACCACTTATTTGTCATTATCAATATCAATATCAATTATTCTCATTAATTACTTTGTTAATATCATTGCTATTTCTATACAATAATCACGGATATAAATTACAGAAAATTGTTTATCATCATTATCATTATCCATAATTTTTGTTGGTTTTTTTAATGAGTGTAAGTTGTTGCGGATACATCTTCAACTTAAATAAATCGTGTCAAACATTTGAGAAATGAATATAGATACGAGAGTAATACAATAACAAATTAGTACGAAATGGATAATCTTCAAATCTGAAGCTACGAAACCGCAAAGGTGAAAAAAAAAGTACTTCAAGTCTCGTCTTGAAGTTTCATCAGTCTACACTCCGACAAGCCTTGAAGCTGGGTATTTGTAGACATCAAAATTTTGTATGACTCAACAAGATGAGTGCTATTTCAATTAGGGTCTCTTGGAGGCTATTCTACCCTAAACCTTAATTTATGCCTATATATAAAGGGTATTAAGTCCCTTGAAAAGGCATCTCAAAAACCCAATAGAGATCAAAATATATTATCCTATGTTCGAGAAATACACCACTAACGACCCTTGAATCATGGAGAAGAAATCTTATGAGAGAAGAATCAAGAGAAGAACAGATTTGTACTCATATTGTTATAAATAAAATTACGTCTCTTCATATTTTATTTGTGATTGTAATTTATTTTCCATTACTTTAAAATTTGTTGTAAACAATTGTATATCAAACATGAGGAAGACAATAATAAAAACAAATCAAAGCACACAAACAATACCCGTGAAAGATGAAATCGAAGATCAAGAAACTATACAATCACGCTAATTCTAATGCAACCCAACAAATAAGCAAGAGAACTCTCAATAACTAGCTAACATATTATCCTAATTTACGATTCTAAATTTTTCTATTTAAGATTATATCCTCGACAAGATCCTGATGCGATCACACCTTATTCAATACTTCTCTAAAATATTGGATATAAATTTTTTTTTTAAATAATAAAGGATTCCATGGGAAACAATTAAACCGTGCATGTTTTTTTGGTCTAAAATGACGGCCATTTATGCATGCCTATGAAAGCTATTTGTCAGAAAATATAAAAACAATAAGTTGCTTTCTTTAATATTTTTTTTTTTTGTAAAAAAATTAAAATTAAGTGGTGTTTTTCACATTTCCTTCATTTATATAAAGATGTAAATTTCATAAATGATCGAAGAATCATTTGATCAGTGGAGAAAAATTATTATTCTTTAATATTGAATCAGAATAAATTAAAACAGAAATAAAATATCATTTTAATGTTTTTTTTCATAGTGTTAAAATTATGTTTGATCAAAATGAGTTAAATAATAGTATATCATTCTTTCTTTTCTAATTATTTGGTTAATTACTTAATAATTTCTTTTATTATTATGATAATTATATATAACATATCAAATATTTTTTTTATTATCTTGAAAAAAATTCTTATGAATGAGTTAATTTTTTTGCTTTATTTATTATTATTATTATTATTATTATTATTATTATTATTATTATTATTTCAAATAAGTCAAAAGAAAAATCAGTAAGAAAATAGTCAAAGTGGGACATCTTTGAGCTAACTAATGTAACCACCGAAAGGAAAGGAACTCCATTTTCATACATTTGTTTTTTCCTATTCTACATTTTCAGGATAATAATAATACATAAAATAAAAATAAAATTTTAAAAAATGTACTTTCATTTAAAAGGAAAAAGATGAGGAAGAAAATGAAAATAAAAGTTGGTCTGACTAAATAAAGGGGTCCTAATTGTTTGCAACTTCACTAATGTTGTTCCCCTTTTATGTCTCAAACCTCATGAGCATGTCCACTTAATTTTCACCATTTTTTTTGTTGGAATTTTATATTGCAAAAAAAATAATAATAATAATTCCTTTTTCATGGGATTTTGTGTCATTTAATAAATAGTAGTAGTACTTTATATTTTTTTTTTAAAAAAAAATCAATTTTAAATTGTGTTTTGATCAATCAAAGCATGCATAAAGTTTTTAAAGTAAGGTGCTTATTATGATCTCTTTTTTGCATGGCTGACCAACATCTCAATTTTTTTCAAAAAGGAAAAAGGTTCATAACTAACTAATATGCCTCCTTCAAGTATTTAAAGGATTATCTAAATTCTACAAGTTATTTCTATGTTGTATGAAATAGCTACATATATTATTTCTAATAATCCTCGATTTGAGAAAAGTGTTTTAAATTAAACAACTTTTCGATAATGATTAAAATAAATTAAGAAACTAGTGTGAATGCACATGATTTATTCATTTCCAATTATTCAGACTCACATAATGTAAAGCTCTTTTAAGAAAAAACGTTTTTTTCTTCCTAAATTGCCCTATGCCCAAAAGCGTTAATGAGTAAATGAAAGGTGGTAGGAGGTGATGCTTCTTATTTTAGTCGAGATGATTTATAATCGCATAAAATCAAGTTAAACTCTTGGCCTAGTAGCATTATTTAGCTTTGTTCCATAGTCTTTTAATCTATAGCATAATATATTATTATTTGTTATCTTATTCTTTATTTATAATATTTTTCGAAAACTCCTTCTTTGATCTAAACATCTAGTAGAATCAGTTTCTTCATCCTATAAAAATAGAAATAAGGTTTGTGTATATTAAAATTACACTGAATTTATTATTGTTACGTTATTTTATTTCTTGACCAAAAAATTACACTAGCACTAACCTTCTTATAGGTTTAATAATAATGTTAATTACGCCTTTCATCACTACTAATATAAGGCAAGTAGGCAGTTCACTCTTTTCCTACTAATTTGAATAAATTAATCAGTCAAAACAAGAAAAGTAACTTTAATTATTCCCAATAAACTAGTATTAAAAAGCAAGAATTATTATTAAACCTGATCATGATTGGTTATCTACCACCTTAAGTCATTACATCTGGCTTAAAATTTTACCAATTTTTTTTTCTCTTTTTATCTTTAAGTCAAAGATAATCAAGGTTTAAAAGTTGTAAGAGAAATCATTATAGTCACAAGTTAGACTTCTTTAACATGATTCAAACACTACTAGCTATATGCGAATAATTTTTTGTATCATCAGATCATTTTTATCTGTTATAGCGTGTAACTTATCATATTTTTAAGATTATAAATCATATATTTCAAATAAATTTATCTATAAGTATCCTTTCAATGACTTAATTAAGAATGTGAAAAATATATATTAAATTGACGATTTATATTAGTATATAATTCACACTTTAAAATAAAATTTTTAAAAAATATGAACGTTAACCTATTTTGAAAGCAAACATGCTAGCCATGCACTCATATAAGTCTTATGAATAATCATTATCCAATGAAAGCACTCCTAATTTTAGGCTTTTTTGTGTTTTAATTTCCAAAGTTTGAACCTTCTAAGGTCAAAAAAAATATTGTCAATCACTTTAATTTGCACTTTATCATAGTATACATCACATGTTAAAGAAAATGTTCTTTCCACAATTTTTGGATAATTTGTAGTCTAAAACTTCATCAATGCTATTTCTAGTTCCAAGAAAATTAGAGTCGAGTCGAGTATTTGAAGTTTATGAGTTTTTAATCCTACATCAATACATAACAGTAACTTGATTTATAAATAATTAGTTATAGATATTTAATTATTTTTTAATATATATCTGCAAACATTACTAAATTTATGTGAATTCGTAACTTTAAATATATAAATTATACACTTAAAAAGTATAAGTATTCACATTTCTTTCTTTTCTTCCACTATTGCTTTGAGACAAAGGAAAACAAAAAGAGGAAAAGGTAAAGGAGTTTAAACCCAATGTAGGAAACAACTTAACGTTTTGGAGAGCTTCTTTTCTTTGACCATATTTTTATTCAAATATAAAGTTCTCTAAGTGACATAAGGTTGAATATGCATGCTAATTTATAATTAAACAAAAGCATATGAGGATATATATATATATATATATAAAGGTCAATCATATAAATTAAAGTTGGCCAAGTGATCAAACCATCTTTATAGAAATGCTTTGGTCTACATAGAGCCCTACACCTAAATGAGATAGGGTGAAGTAGGTTTTTTGATTTTTTAGTTTAGCCTAGTCTGAGCGAATCTGTTGATCCATCTAATTCAGATTCACGTCATGTAGAGTTGATAAAGAGTTGATTAAAATAAAAAAGTAGTGTTCCAATCCATACTAATAGTTTCATAGAGATGCTTGGATTTGAGTCCTACAAAAGTTTTTTATTTTTGTAGGAAGCACATTTCCTCCTTTATTAGGCGTTACGCTATGTAAATCTGAAATAGTTGAATTTTCAAAGCATAAACCAAAGACCAAACGACAAAAAAAAATCCTACCCCCTCTCCATCGTTATTTACTTGTCAAATTTTGATTTGATACACCTATTAAGAAAACAATGATTGATATGGTGAGTTTACTTTTATATCCTTGTTAATTGATAGAGTCTCGCACATATTTACTCACTATATTTTTTTACAGGCATTAACTCACTATTAATAAATTGAAAGTATAATCAAAAAATCATCCTTCCATGATTTTTTAAAAAATAAAAATTAAATTAAAAATATTTGAAAATAAATTAAGACGGAGAAAGTATTAGTTCATCTTTGAACCCAAAACTTACAATTTTTTTTTTTTAAAGAAAGTTATTCATAGATTACAAATGCCGTTATTCCCTCGTATTTTTTTAAAAAAAAGTACAAACCGCCCAACAATTCTGGTGCAATTGCAATTGTAAATCTTTTTTTTTTAAAAAAAAACAACTAATAATTAGTATCCTTTGAATTTACTTTACTAAACATAAAAAACCTTGACTTTCCTTATTATAATTTTTTACTAAAAAATATGACTCATCTGTTTCAATTTCGTTTGTCCTTTTTTTTAAATTTATTTCAAAAGAATTTTTTTAATTTTTTATATAACATGTTTAAAATTATACGCCTAAAAGATATTTCAATTCATTTAATATATATTTAATCTAAAATTATAATTTTTTTAATTTTATACTATCTTGTGTTAAGTAAAATAATAATAAATAAATTAAAACCGGAGAGATTATTCTATTTTATGGGAAACGATGTGAAAGTGAATAAAGAGTTAGGATAGGTAAGTTGAAAAATTAAACAATCTAAGATAAACCTATAAATAGGGGGAGACAAAACGTGACCTTTTTATACTCAAAATCTTTCATTAAATGCTTTAAAATATTAGATATAAACACTTAATTACTTCTTTTTTGTCTCCAAAGAAACCATTTTGACTAAAATAAATATGACTAATTTGATTTTCTTTGGGAATTACTGTTGAGACACAAAAGTCTCATATTGGTCCTTAATAGGATTGGTGGACTCCTGCTTAGGCAATCCTCCTCCCTTTGAGCTAGCTTTTGGGGTGTGAGTTAGGCCCAAGACCTAATTTCAACATGATATTAGAGCAGGGCCATCTCATCCAATGTTAGGACCCGTCTCATTCAATGTTGGGTCCCCGAGACAATTGGCCACGCACCGTCTCATCCAATGTTAGGACCCGTCTCATTCAATGTTGGGTCCCCGAGACAATTGACCACGCACCAAATGCTAAGCCCAAGACCTAATTTCAACAATTACTTAGACCAAAGGCTAAAAATAATAAATTTGGTTTGAAAAATAAGCAAAACAAATCACGAGAATTTTGTTAGTCACTTATCAAGAATATTTGATAATTTGGATCCCGCCGAAAAGTGCCATGCATTTATAAAAAGTAGATTTTGACTTTTACTTATCATGTTTTATTTTATAAAAAATTATTTAGTTAATTTTTAAAATTAAATTATATTAATTTAAATTTAGATATTTGATATTATGTAAAAAAAATAATGGCAAGTTGCAACCCTTCTAATCTTAGGCACGTTTAATTGTTTAATGTACATGTACTTTATCTATTATTCATAGTTTTTATTTTTTGTAATATTGTTTGGTACTTATTTTATGGTCCAATTAATAAACAAATCATGCAATAAAAATTTATTTTGAAATATAAAATACTCTTTATTAAAAATGTGTATTTCTACAACTCTCACTTAAAATCACTAATTTAATTTCTTTCAAAGTTTTGATTTTGAATATAATTGGAGGGCAATTTATTTATATTAGAAACTACAATTGAAAAAAAGAAATTGTATCCTTATAGATCACTTATAGAGGATAATGATATTTACACTTAATATATTAGAAAAAAATATATTTGATATATTAAAATATGAACAAAATCACATTGATTAATTTGAAATTATAAAGAAAATTATAGGTCACAGATTGTCGAATAATATGAAATTTCAAAATTTTAAGATAATCGAATAAAATAGGTCCAATAGTATAATAGTATAATATTGATCGTGAAATTTTTTTTTTATTATCAATATCATTTAAATGTATCATCGCAAGTTATCATCCAATTTTAAGTAAATAATTATAATTATTATATGCAATTATTTATGTATTTCAGAATTAAATTTTTTAATATTATGTATATATAGAGAAATTAAATTAAATTAGAAAGAAGGGGACACAAGTCAAATCATGTTTGGGACAAGATTGCATACAAGTAAAATTGGATTTGAATCAAATAATGATGAGTGGGCCAAGTGTCTTCTATTAGTTTTGAGTTTAATTTATTATTAAAAAATTACTTTAAAAATAAAATAGTATTTATTAAAAACAAATCAATTTTAAAGATTTGAACCTTAGAAATATTTTTAATTTAAACTAAAAAAATATTTATCATTTCATATAATTTTTTAAGATTACGTCAACTTACGACTTATTTACTTACCAAATACATATGAATAGAAAATTAAATCATTAAAAATTATTAATTAATTAACCAAAAATCAATAATTAACATATCAATTTAATATGTCTGTAAATTAATAATTTATTTGATCAGATCAAATCGACCAATAAGCGATCGAACATATATATGAATTTATGAAAAGCAAGACATTTGCATTGGGAAAAAAGGGTAATAAATGAATATGTCATGGGTTGGTTGGAAGAAAAGGGTGATAATATATTTAGATCTACACTCATAATTAAATTAATTTAATATATTTTCAACTCATAAATATTTATTTTATTTTATTTTTTCAATTCAGAGACAACAGTCTGAAGCATAATTTTATCTATATGACATGATAATCTTTTAAGGCCTGTGGTTCATTTAACTTTGCACCAAAATGGCCTCTATCACACATTTATTCCAATTCTTCCAAAAAAAAATTACTTTTTGTTTCTTACTTCTACCTACCTCTTTTAGATGGATTTTCTTTCAACTTCCTTTTTATATTTTTGGGTTAGATAAAGGACATTTGGAAATCTTGGAATTTAAGAAAAGGGAGAGAGAGAGAGAGACAAAAATAAAATAAAATCATATCTAGTCTTATGTAGTTTGGAGATAATTGTGGTGAGATGAATGTAATTTTTTTTATTTTTAAATAGAGATATAGAATTTAAAAATGAAAAAGTTAATGATCGAAAAATAAATAAGATAAAAGCGAAAGATTCTTCTAATATAATTTGAATATAGGCTAATTGGCTAGATGATTCTGATTTTTCGGGATGCATCAGATAAAGACTTCTCGCCTATTTTACAATGAAAGATTGATTTTTGATCTTCGAGCATATTAGTGCAAAAGCTTTGCTCTGAATCTTTGAAAAATTCAGATTTTGCTCTGATTTTTTACCTCTACCACGGCCTCTCGTCACTACTCCTCCTTGGCCTACGGCCCCAACGATTGACTCCGGCATTGTTGCTTTAGTTCTAACCATCTGCGAAATAGAATGAAGAAAATTAGATATCAATTTGTATCACCTAGATATCAATTTGATTCGAGTAATAGTACGAAAGAAATAAAGGAAGTTTCCTAAAGTCCTATAGCCACTCAAAGAAAAGTAAAGGTGTCTTTATGCCATTCCACAAAATTCTACTAGACATGTTCTTGTGTGATTAGATCACTGAATGTAAGTTTTGATATCCAGTTTGTCACGGCTCAAAACTGACCATGAGTGGAACCCACACTTATCCTCCTAGATTGATTTGATAAAATTATTTATATTATTTATTGTTTCTTAATTTTTATGGCAAATCAATAGTGAACAATTATTATTGGACGAAAAGAATAAATATTTTCAAGAGAATCTTTTTCAATCTAAAAATTTGTACACCACAAAATTGCAAATTGTGACTGTGTCAATTTATTTCTATAAAATTAAATCACCACAATCAATTAAAAGTCACATTCTACTCCACCAATTGACAGTTTGGTCTTATTACCATTTTTATCTTCTTATTTATGTTGCCATCCTTCCCCTTCCAAGAACCAATCCTCACCTTTCACAAGAAATCTTTTTCTCATTCAAAATAAGTACTAAATTAATTAAGTTGAAATAAGTAATATTTCTTTTAAAAAAATAAGAAGATATTTTATCTAAAAACATAAGAAGATGTTTTATCTAATATTCTTTTGATTATTTTTACTTATTTAGTGTCTATACATGTGCTCACATATATGTCAGAATTTTTAAATTCGATTTTAAAAATAAAATTATTTTTTATAGAGTAGTATACTTTAGGATTTCAAGTGAGAATTAGAATTAGTCAATTTCAAAATGAGCTGCGACACAAAATAAAATAATATTGACGATCGAAATAAGTAATTTTTTTAAAAAAATACGAAAACATTTTTATCTAATATTCATTCTATTCATTTTTACTTATCTAATATATATATAGTGTGTGTATCAAAACTTTCAAGTCCGTGTGTATATCAAAACTTCCAAGTTTTCGATTTTGAAAATAAAATCCTTTTTTATAGGGTAGAGTACTTCAACATTTCTGATGCGAATTAGAATTAGTAAATTTCAAAACGAACTAGAGTAAATATTTTCCAACTGTCCCCCGCCCTACGCTCCAACCCCCACCCCCACCCCACAAAATTGGCCAACGAATATCGCACCAATTC
>JAPFFP010000113.1:1748433-1772220 GCA_026153255.1 Solanum medicagineum | reverse complement strand
CAAAATTGGCCAACGTATAGTGCACCAATTACAATACAGACCATAATACACACAATACTTGAGTGTAAAAAAAAAAATACACACAAAATCATGCTAATTATAATCCTCCGCGTGCAAGCATGCACTCATTTTTTTTTATTGTATGTATATTCAACACTCCACTAAACAATATAAGTAATTATAATTTGATAATCTATATAATTTTTAATTATGTTTTTTGTAGTTTCAAAAGAGTGGGCTGTAAGTAATCAGACATTAAACAGAGATGAAAAAACAAAAAAAGACAGATAGGCCAACCTAGGGATTGAGAATTTTCTATGTCTTTTTTATTTTAATTTTCCAAAAATTAATTTAAATATTATAATGACATTAGCTAGGTTTAACAGGGATGGTCCTAAGTTACTCCCTGTTCCTATTATCTTGACATCAACAGAAATAACTATTCTTTTCTGAATTGTGATATATAATTGTTTGATATCCGAAATTTACTTGTTTGTTTAATTAAGATTTGAACTTATAAAGAGAGGAGTTAAAATCGTATCACAATATATATGATTCATAGAAGGAGAAGTTTTTTCTTGCAAAAGTTAAATTCGTATAGTTTATACTTGTTAAGAGGAATTAAAACATTGATAGAGATAACGTGTAGAGTCCAATTTCTTATTATTTATTAGTATTTAAACACTAATATTACTAATTTATGACTATTATATTGCATTTTGTAAGAGTCCAATCTCAATCTAATTCGAGAAGGCATGACTATATAATGAAGTCATTGTTGAACTTGAAAAGCAAAAAGAGAAAATAGAAAAGAGTTCGATTCATGATATATTAGGTGTTAAATTTGTGTTTTGTGGGGCTTATAAGGAGGAAAGCCCTATCGAGAGTTAGATTCGTGTTGTTTAAGGTCCATGAAAAGGAAAAACTTTTTAACATGTGTCTTTCTAAAACCAAAGCTCAAATTCGATGTTGCTATATAGTCAGAAAATCAATTTAGTTTTTTTTATAAAGACCAATATTTGTATATTTATATATCAATTATTATCCCTTGGTTTTAATCGAGAGAGTCCATCGATTTTCTTCAACTAATTCATCATTTTTCTGTATTGTCTAGTCTGTCAGTTTTTCAATTTTAATCATAGCCAACATCAATTTTATCCCTCGATCAATTTGACCTATTTTTATTAGTATAACTTTAATAAAATAATTTAAACATGCGTCAATATATCCAAACATCATATTCATAAAAAAACAGATAAAAAATGGGGTTTGGGACAACATGGTAAGCCTAGTGACATGGGTGGAGGGAAATAAGAATATAAATGTTTCCTAAGAATAGAACAAATGTGTCTGATGAAGTAGGGTGGATGAGGGTACAAGCCTGATACACCAATACCCACCTGTTTTAATTTGTTTATTCAATAATACTTATTATTACTATAATTATAATATATAAATACATTCTAACTAACAAATATAAGTCAGTCATATTTATATACCCAGTAGGATTAGATATATCTTTATATTTTGTGTTGTTGTTGTCCGGTTTATATTTGTTACCTTTATTGTATTTATATATTTTCATTGACTTTTCACTTTCGTCGACTTTTTGGGGCTTGGTATTTTTGAGATAGGGGACTTTCGGAAACAGTCTCTCTATCTGTATGAGGTAATGGTAAGTCTACGTACATTTTACCTTCTTCAAACCCCATTTGTCGAATTCCACTAGGAAATGTTATTGTTATTGTTGTTATATTCAGTAATAATAATTATTATTTATAATCTTTTAATTAATTTAAATTGCACAATGCTCCATGAGTAGTACTACTTACTCCATCTCAATTTTTGCCATGTATTTGCCCAAACAATGTGTTATAGTTTAATTTTATTTAATATATTGTAAGCATGCTAGTAATTGAGAAAATAATTGTTTTTGTAATGTCCATTTAGAACCTTTTTGCAGTTGAAAAGGTGTTAATCTTTTTCAAAGTTGCAGGGAAAAAAGGCAAAAAAATAAAAATAGATTAAAAAATGTTTCCATATAGAGTAGTACTGTTTATTTCAGAAAGGTAGAATATTCTATTTGTTTATTTTCTAAGATGATGAAATTCTTTTAATTTATTTTCATCAATTTGAGGTTCTTTTTTTGAGGATGGAATCTCCAAGAATATAGGAAAATGAGTGGAAAATAAATGAAAGATGAATTATTGATGAGTGAACTAGGGAAAATTATCATCAATCCATTATTCATAAAGAAAACGTAAAATTATTTATCATTAATCAGTGACAAAAAATTGTTAAGATGTTCAAAATTTTATATAAATAAAATATATATAACACCCTATATACATAAAAATATGAATTTTCAACTAATGTTTATTTTATAATTTTCTTCTTTCTTCTTTTGACTAATTTTGCAAAGGAAAAACATTATGTGTCATAATAACAACTCCAAATATAAATTTCCAGTTCGTAGTTCTAAAAATCTTATTGGAAGTGGACTTTTCATAACTGAGTTGTGTAACACGTGATTTTAAATTTAGTTTGCCTCCATTACAAATATTGAATAAAAAATACAAAAAAATTCAAAAATAAATTACCTATAATACACAAGTGGATTGATAACGTATATAGTGTGTTCGCGTGAATTTAATAAACTTTTTTTCAAATTATATATGAATATCAAGAAAGCATTTTTATATTTATAACTTCTTATAAATATTATTATAATTACTATGTATTAGCATAAATTGATGTAGAGTGAACATCATTGGTGAGGTGCCAAACTATTGCTTTCTTACCAATAATTCTACAAATGAAATTACTACTTGCTATAGAGTATTACTTATGCAAGATTTATATCTATATAACTCGTCTCCAAATTAGGTACATCATTGCTCATACAACTAAAAATTCAACATCCATATCTCCTGCAAGTTCATTTTAGTTATTAGGTCATTTAAATATAAGATCTAAACAAAACTATCGAGTTTGTCTCGAATCATGTCTGATATTGTAATTCACCTTTGAATCGACCCCACATGAGAATGAGAATGAAATTAGCCACCGAGAGTGAATTTCGAATACCGAATGGTTTAATTATAAGGTGGTCCACACGTGCCTAGAGGGCACAAAGCACAAGCGTGCTAAGTGAAGTCACGTGCCATAGCTCCATTACATGTATATAGAAAAAATCACAATTGGATAGAAAGTTTTTATTTTTATTATTTAAAATTAATTGGATAGTGGTCAAATTGAAAGGTGTATAGGATTCATTATTCTTCTATGACACACGTATATATGTGAAAGACCCTATTAGTCCTCTATATATATTGCTCTCTCAGAGTTCATCTTTTGAAAGAGTAGAGCTAAAAAGTTTGAAACTTTGAATTTGTTTCAAGCAAAAAAAGGGGGTATTTTTGAAGGAACAGACTTTAGTATAGAAAAAAGTAGAGAACTTTTAAGAAAAATGGAGATGGAGAGTGATGTTATGGTGTCAAAATTCAAGAGGATTTGTGTGTTTTGTGGGAGTAGTCAAGGGAAGAAGAGTAGCTATCAAGATGCTGCTATTGAGCTAGGAAAAGAATTGGTATTTCTTCTTTAGTTAATAATAGGACTGCCCCCCTTTTGTTTTCTTGATTTTTAGCTTTGTTTTCTTGAGATACTAGGATGTTGTTGTTTATGACCTGGGAAAAATGGTGTTTTTCTCATTTGGGGGTCACTGTTTATACATTCTTGGTGTGTAAAAATGGGGTCTTTACATGAATTTAATGCAGGGTTTTAAGAATGTATTTGAATTTTAGGGTGATTTTATCATTTGGGTTGAAAATTTTCCATGCAAAAATGATGTTTGTTTTTAGGCTTTTTCCAAAGAAGCCCTGCATGCAATTCTTCTTTCTCTGTAGTTAGTGTGTGTGTGTGTGTTTGTAGTCATGTGTGTGTGTAGGTTCATTCTATTCTTGAAGTTACTGTCCTTTTACAAATGTTCTCTGCTATTACTAGCTTTACATTTTTGTGAAATCAATGTTTCCTGTTACTTTCATCTATAGGGGTTTTGCATCCCCCCCCCCCCCCAAACCCCAATCTTCATTTATGCTAAGTAGATGTACTAACAAGTATATTTGGTTTGGGGGGTATGTTATAATCCATTTTTTTCATATTTAAAATGTTTAAGCATTTTGAATGTACTAAAAGTTTCTTGTTTCTTCACTATTGAAGGTCTCAAGGAACATTGATTTGGTCTATGGAGGAGGTAGCATAGGGCTAATGGGATTGGTTTCACAAGCTGTTCATGATGGTGGTAGGCATGTTATTGGGTGAGCAAAAACAAAAAAGAAGATGCCTTTCTATGCTAATCAGTCTGCTATTAAATTAATGATAAAATATTAGTACTTTTTAAACATGAGAAATTTTGTTGATCCTCTTAATTATTACTTACTTATGTTTTGGTCTTCTTTTACATAAAACTAAGCATTTTTTGTCATGTTATTGTCTGGGTGCAGAGTCATTCCCAAGACACTCATGCCTAGAGAGGTATGTCTGTTGTTTTCTTGAAAAGTCTTAGGCCTTTCTTGATTATATAATATTAAAAAAAAAGAAGAAGAAGCTTCAATAGTATATTCTCATGGTTTATGAGTTTGAGACCTTGAGTTAGTCTCTTGTTAACATTAGTTTTGTCATAAATATTGATGTCTGTGCTTTCATTTTCTTCTAATTTTTTTTTTCTGGGGTTCTGAAGGAACTGTTTCTTTCTTTGGTCCTTATTGGTCTTATCCATATACCCCCCATAGTACTTTTGGCAGCTGGCTTTTTCTTTGATTTTCCCTTTTATGATTAGCATGCTTTTTTCACTCTGATACTTCTGTTTAGTTCTTGTAGTTTTCCCTCTTGGCTGTTAGTGAGTATTGGTACATGCATGTACATGTATATAATGTTTTGTTTAGTGACTTTACTATTTCAAAATCAAGATTTTTGGGTGAATTTAACTCTTTCTGAAATGTTCATCATTGCTTCACTGCATTAATAAGGCCACTACACTCCATCAAGAACCTGTTTCTTCTCTGACCCTTTAACCCCCACCACCCCTTTTTTTAAGAGGGGCACATATTTCAAGAAGTTCAAAAGAGTTCATTCATTTTTTATCCTTTTATTTTTCACAGTTAACTGGTGAAACAGTAGGGGAAGTGAAGGCAGTTGCAGGTATGCATCAAAGGAAAGCAGAAATGGCTAGGCACTCTGATGCTTTTATTGCCTTACCAGGTTGGTATAAGGACTCACTGCAAGTCCAAATTTCACTCTTTTGCACTTAAATTCACAGGCAAAATGCCAATACAAAAAGGACATCAGGTGCTTTTAGCTTTGCTAATTTGGGGATAAATTCAGTATATCTCTTAGTCTGTTTTATTCATTTGTGTGTTGAGGTAGTCATTCATCACTTTTCCACAATAACTTTTAAGAGAAGTAATAGAATGTGGTCTTAAACGTACCACGTGGAAAATTAGAGTTAAAGAGATATTCTTTTTGAGAATGGGATTAAAAAGGAGTAAGACAAACAAATTGAAGTGGAGGGAGTATCAGACGAGTTATACTTTAGCTCCTTCTAGAGACAGAGCTAGGATTTTAATCTTATGTGTTTGAGATTTTAGTCCTTTTGAGTTATTAGATTCTAAATTAGTGGTTTATGCATATTAAGTAATTTTCTTTTAAAAGAATATACGGGGTTTGAACCAAAGTTACTATGTTCTGCCAAATCCGCTTCCTATACTGTGCTTGTCTTCCTTACATGGCAATTCTTGACTTGTTCTATTATCTACACCTATTAAATGGTTAAAAAGTTGTCTCATCTTGGGAAATTTGAGACTATGTTGCTTGAACACTGCAAAGTGTTTCGGATTCCCAAAAAATATGATGCACTCCTTTTGGAGTATCGGACTCGCACCCATCGCTACCTTTGAAGAGTCCAAGCAACATAGGGGATGTCATATTCAAGAAGTCAAGAGGATAAACTCCAAATACAGAAAAATGTGAATTCTTGAAAGCTACCATATGAAAAAACATAAAAGAATCAGTTGGATCACAAGCTCTTTGGTCCTTTGAAGTCTCACACAATCCCCAAAGACTCATGATTAGAGAAGCCTATAGTTCAATCCCTTATTGTTGACCCATCAACATCTTGCACAGAAAATCAAGAGCTGTTTTTTCACTGCTTAAAGTATTACTAGTAAACTTGTTCTTTGATTTGTTCTTTTTCCTTAAATGTTCACTGTCCTCCTGCAAGAATCTCTCCATCTTACTGAGAGACAAGGAGAAAACTGTCACACATTCACAAAATTGTAAATGCCAACTAGCTGTTGTACCTAACAAGGCATCATGCTCACTATATTCAAGGAATTCTACTTGTCCAAAAAATTCAACTAGTCATATACTTGTTCTGGTTGTCATGTTCCACAAAGCTTTTCAAACCAAATAAAAAAATATTTTTTCAGTGACATTATAGCCTGAGAACATGGCAGTGGATCAAGCCATCCTATTTGCTGTTGGATGAGGCCAAAATAAATGTCAAATTCTTGAAAGTGGGCTTGGCACAACTGGTTTTTCTGGCCATACAGTTAAGGCAACAGAGTCAGTTTGAGAAAGATGTGGAAAATAATTACTCTCTCCTTTTTAATCTGTTTGTCTTACTTTCCGTTTAAAAAAGTCTCTTTTCCTTTCTGGCAACTCTTTAATTTTAACTTTTCACATGACATTAAATGACATTTTCATACTTTCTACATATGTTTAAAACTACAAGATTCAAAGGACTTTGTGTCAAGTCAAAGTTAGACAAACATATTGAAACTGAGGAAGTTTTTACTAAAATGACATAAAGGATACACTTGTTTTAATCAACCAAAGTTGTTTGGCATTTACTTGGAATTAAATTGTTTCAAAATTCAAACAGCAAAATGAACTTTTCATTGCATCCAGGTGGTTATGGCACACTTGAGGAGCTACTTGAAGTCATTACTTGGGCACAACTTGGCATCCACGATAAGCCGGTATATAATGATACATGCAGCTTTTCTGTTCATCTACTTTCTAGCTTGATAAATTCAGAATTAAAAACTATATGCATTGTACAATTTTGCAGGTAGGATTGCTTAATGTGGATGGATACTACAATTCATTGTTGTCATTTATTGACAAAGCTGTGGAGGAAGGCTTCATCAGTCCCAATGCTCGCCAAATCATCATATCTGCACCAACAGCAATGGAGCTGGTCGAGAAACTGGAGGTGACATCTCATAAGAGAGAGTTCATTCTTGATGAAAATGTTCTATCTCCTTAACTGCATATTTTTGTTTCCTCGCAATTGCAGGAATATGTTCCTTGCCACGAAAGAGTTGCTTCGAAGTTGAACTGGGAGACAGAGCAGCTTGGCTACCCTCAACCACAAGAAATTGCGCGGTGAACACATAAGGGATTTGCAAGCATAGAAATGTGCATTAGTAATTGAAAATATCAAACTGGAAGAAGCTAACATGAATGAAATTGTTAATTTTTGTTGTGTGGGGGGATACTTTTTTTTTGTAAATCAAACTAGAAATGACAAACAGCATATGTCCCTAGTCCCTTCACAAGGATATGTCCTTATTTTACTGTAAGATGTAACTACTAAGATGCATATGAACTTTCCTTTTAATGTCAACTTACCAAGCTTTCCTTTTTCCTCTTGTATTTCTTCTTCTTTATCAAATAGTATATGCTTTTCCTAGTATATCAAAGTTATGGTCTGTTCCTGGTTTTCGATCCTTCTCCTCGATAAGTTTATCGTCTGTCATGGAGAAACATAAACAGTAGGAACATGCTGTTGAACTAGTAAGATGCATATGAACTTCCTGGATTGTCTTCCTGTAACCTAAATTTCACTGGCTCGAGACGTGGAATTAGTCACTAATGATACTTACGCCAGGTTTAAAAAAAAAAGATACTTGAGTCAAGTCTCCATGCCTCCTTTGGGTGCGACTCTTTGTCTGATTGTCTCCGTGTGACCTATAAGCTACATGCTGGAATCGTGGAATCAATTATTATTACTTATTTCCCACACACTGCTTGAATGTGTAATATGCGAAACTATACTTTTAAATTGAAAACAAAGTTGTTAACCACTTTTGTCTTTGGACACTTTGGTGGCATAACATCATTGTTCAAATGGTAAAATGTCATCTTTGTACTTTCCTTTTTGACTAGGGATGCAATGATATCATTTTATTCCTTTGTACATATATTCACATTTTAAGGTCAACAATTTAACTAATCAAATAAATCCCTTTTTCATGTCCTTTTCTATTTTCTTTGTCTAGTATCTATGCCAAATTGACAAGAGAACATATTTGTTCTAGCTAGGACCAACTAATTGTACTAATAAATGCAAGATAATTAAACTGTCTAAAACAAGAACAGTAACAAAGTTTTCATCAACTATATTTGAAATCAGTAGCTTGGATTCAAATCATATATATGTGCTAAAATATCACTATCAAAATCACACGTTAAGTATCTTGATTTTTGAGTTTCGTATCTGAACTACCAACAACTATTCATCAAAACACACGTCAAGTATCTACTGTTTCTTTTTTCTACCTAAACAATGGTGATATTCAAGTATGACACTCGCGCATCTGATAGTTGAGTTGTATTTCGATAAATAATTGGCGATAGTTCAGATAGAATATTCACACACTTGATGATTCAAATATGAAACTCAAAAAACTAAAACACTTTTAAGTGTATTGTTTACCATTAAATCTAAATCAAGGAAACTATAGTATAATCTCAATTTCAAATCACGTAAGCTTAAAATTCTAAATTCGCCTTGGTCGGGGGACCATGTACTCTAACAGAAGCACATGTTTCTAACAGATGTTTGTTGTTAAGGTTTCAACTATTAGCACAAAGTAATGATCCACACTCAAAGACAGGTAACAGAAAGGGCCCCCTCTGCTTCTTGTTCTGGGGAACAATAAGGTGAGGTCGGGTCCCATCGTCGACGAATGAGGGATCAACAAGTGTCACCTGGAAGGAATTCATGAATTTAAAGTGTGGGTTCAAAATAAATATGATTTTGTTACATATGGACAATATTTATTTAATTTTTGTGTTTGCAAATGTATATAATTGAGAAATTGACAAATAAAAGGCCCTTATTTTGGTGGTAAGTTCAAAACAATACTCTTGGGAAATTCTCGTCACGTAGGGTCGAATATTGATCGGTTTGGTTTACTTTTAAAGTTTATTGATTTGACTTATTGGTTATAAATTTATAGACATGCTAAACTATTATAGTACCATTAAGATATTGACTTATCTGTTATCGAGCGTCATGGTTCGGTTATCGATTTAACAAAAAATTTTCTTTATTGAAAATTACTTAGAAACAAGGTAATAAATCAAATGAGCCATACACATGAGTTGACAAACTTCATTTTGCTCAAAAGCAAACACTATCACATTATAGAATAACTGAGAATTTGAGACAGTAAAAAATAAAAGTATGAAACTGTCAAGGACTTTATATATGTACAAATATAATCATTTAATTTATTATCAGATTATCGGTTATCAATAAATCAACAACTTTTTTTCGATTTGGGTAATCAGTTTCGATTTAATTTTAAACAGTTTTATAGTGAAGAAAAACTAATAAGTATAATTGGAATAACTGAACCCATGCTAGATCCGCCTCTAATGAAAGCTATGGCTAACTAGAAGCATAAGGAAGGAAAAGAGAGCATGTGGGCTAGTTGATTATTCTAGACAAAATGATAGTCTCATGTTGGTCCCAAAATTGAGTTGATATCATGTACTAGTGAACCACACTTGGTAATGCTTAACTGGCTATAGTTGGAGGAATATGTAAGGCAGTTGATGAGTCAATTCCTATGTGTGTTATTTTGGTTTGGGCTTTAATTATGAAAAGTCCACAAGGGAATGTACTCTTGAAATGATGTTGAAATATAGGAAAGGTTGAAAACAGAAGATGAAAAGTTTCCACTTCCAACATCAATGGGTAGTGGTGTTGTGTGAAATTTTCATCGTTTTGGATAGTTGTTTAGTAAATAATTATTTTTTAAAACAGATGAGAATGTACATCAATCAAGAATGTCCGCAGCTTATAAGTTAGCTTGTTTATAGCCTGGTGGCTTGGGTTAAAGATAAGGTGCTTATTTTTCTGTGCAAGCTGAAACAGACGATTTCGTCAGTTTTTTATGGGTGTTAGTCCACAGATTCTGGCGCTGCATGGGGCTCCGGCGCAACATTCCCGAAAAATCATACGAGTGGGTCCACAACGAGCCCGGGAAGAGGCCCATGTGGCCCGGCGGCGTTGGCGGAGGCCTGGTAGGATTTTATGAGCCAAGAAAGACGAAACAGGCGATTTCAGCAATTTTCTTTGGAAGTTAGCCCGCGGATTCTGGCGTTGCATGCGGCTCCGACGCAACATTCCCGAAAATAATATGAGTGGGTCCACAACGAGCCTGGCAAGAGGCCCAGGTGGCCCAGTGGCGTTGGCGGAGGCCTGGTAGGATTTTATGGGCTAAGGAAGCCGAAACAAGTAATTTCGACAGTTTTCTATGGTTGTTAGCCCATGGATTTTGGCGCTGCATAGGGCTCCAGTGCAACATTCCCGAAAACTTATACGAGTGGGCGGCAACAATCCCGGGAAGAGGCCTATGTGGCCCGGTAGCGTTGGCGGCGGTTTGGTTGGATTTTATGGGCCAAGGAAGCCGAAACAGGAGATTTCGGCAGTTTTCTGTGGGTGTTAAACCACGGATTTTAGCGATGCATGGGGCTCCAATGCAATATTCCGAAAACATAATACGATTGGGTCCACGACAAGCTCGACAAGAGGCCTAGGTGGTCCAGCGGCATCGGCGAAGGCCTGGTATTTGCCAAGGAAGCTGAAACAGACGATTTTAGCAGTTTTTTGTGGGCGTTAGCCCACGGATTCCGGCGCTACATGGGCTCCAATGTAACTTTCCCGATAAATGATACAAGTGGGTCCGCAATGAGTCCGTTAAGAGGCCCAGGTGGCCCGGCGACGTTGGCGGAGGCCTAGTAGGATTTTATGGGCCAAGAAAACCGAAACAGATGATTTCGGCTGTTTTCTATGGGTGTTAGCCCACGAATTTTGGCGCTGCATGGGGCTCTGATGCAATATTCCTGAAAAATCATATGAGTGGGTCCGCAATGAGTCCGGCAAGAGGCCCAGGTGCACCGGTGGTGTTGGCGGAGGCCTCGTAGGATTTTATGGGCCAATGAAGCCGTAATAGATGATTTCGGTAATTTTCTGTGGGTGTTAGCCTATGTATTCTGGCGCTGCATGGGGCTCCGGCGCAAAATTCCTGAAAAATAATACGAGTGGGTCCGCAAGGAGCCCGGGAAGAGGCCCAAGTGGCCCGGCGACATTGGCAGAGGCCTGATAGGATTTTATGGGCCAAGGAAGCCAAAACAGGCGATTTCAGAAGTTCTCTATGGGTGTTAGCCTACGGATTCTGGAGCTGCATGGGGTTCCGGCTTAATATTCCCAAAAAATCATACGAGTGGGACCGCAATGAGCCCGGCAACAGGCCCAAGTGGCCGGCGGCGTTAGCGGAGGCCTGGTAGTATTTTATGGGCCAAGGAAGCCGAAACAGGCGATTGCCGCAGTTTTTTGTGGACGTTAACCCAAGAATTCTGGCGATGCATGGGGCTTCGGCGCAACATTCCCGAACAATCATACGAGTAGGTCTGCAACCAGCCCAACAAGAGGCCCCGGTGGCCCGACGGTGTTAGCGGAGGCCTGTAAGATTTTATGGGCCAGGGAAGCCAAAATAGGCGATTTTGGCAGTTTTCAGTGGGTGTTAGCCCACGAATTCTAGCGTTGCATGGTGCTTCGGCACAACATTCCCGAAAAATCATACGAGTGGGTCTGCAACTAGCCCATTAGGAGTCCCAGGTGGCCCGGCGGTGTTGGCGGAGGCCTGGTAGGATTTTATGGGCTAAAGAAGTCGAAACAGGCGATTTCAGCAGTTTTCTGTGGGTGTTAGCCCACGGATTCTGGCGCTGCATGGGGCTCCAGCGTAACATTCCCAAAAAATCATATGAGTGGGTCGGCAACGAGCCCGGCAAGAGGCCTAGATGGCCCAACGGTGTTGGCGGAGGAGTGGAAGCATTTTATGGACCAAGGAACCCAAAACAGGCGATTTCGGTAGTTTTCTATGGGTTTTAGCCCACGAATTATGGCACTGCATGGGGCTCTGGCGGAACATTATTGAAAAATCACGAGAGTGGGTCCGCGACAAGCCTGACAAGAGGCCCAATTGGCCCGTCGGCGATGGCAGAGTGCTGGTAGGATTTTATGGGCCAAGAAAGCCGAAACAGGCGTTTAGAAAGTTTTCTGTGGGTGTTAGCCCTTGGAATATGGCATTGCATTGGGCTCCGGTACAACATTCCCGAAAAGTCATACGAGTGGGTCCGTAATGAGCCCGGCAAGAGGCCCAGGTATCCTGGCGGCGTTGGCGGAGGCCTGGTAGGAACTTATGGGCCAAGGAAGCCGAAACAGGCAATTCTAGCAGTTTTTTATGGGTGTTAGCCTATGGATTCTGACGCTACATGGGGCTTCGGCAACATTCCCGAAATATCATACGATTGGGTCCGTAACGAGCTTGGGAAGAGGCTCAGTTGGCCCAGCGGCGTTGTCAGAGGCCTGGTATCATCCAAGGAAGCCGAAACATGTGATTTCTGCAGCTTTCTGTGGGTGTTAGCCCACCAATTCTGGTGCTGCATGGGCTCCGAAGCAACATTCCCGATAAATGATACGAGTGGATCTGCAACGAGCCTGTCAAGAAGCCCAGGTGGCCCGACGGTGTTGGCGGAGGCCTAGTAGGAATTTATGGGCCAAGTAAGCTAAAACAGGCGATTTCGACTGTTTTCTATGCGTGTGCCCACGGATTCTGGCACTGCATGGGGCTCTGGTGCAACATTCCTGATAAATCATACGAGTAGGTCCGCAACGAACCTGACAAGAGGCCCAGGTGGACCGGTGGTGCTGGCAGAAGCCTGGTAGGATTTTATGGCCCAATGAAGCCGTAACAGGCAATTTCAGCAGTTTTCTGTGGGTGCTAGCCCACGAACTCTTGCGCTGCATGGGGATCCGGTGCAACATTCCCGAATAATCATACTAGTGGGTCCGCAACGAGTCCCTCAAGAGGCCCAGGTGGCCCGATGGCATTGGCGCTGACCTGGTTGGATTTTATGGGTCAAAGGAAGCCAAAACAGGCTATTTCAGCAATTTTCTGTGGGTGTTAACCCACGAATTCTAGCGCTGCATGGGGCTCCGACACAACTTATAAACTTTTTATATTATAGTTTAAAATGGTTTTTTTGAGCAAACTAAAAATTTTATGAATAATTATCTTAGGATGGAAGTAGTGTAGGGTTAGGTGTAACCATTTTACAAAAAGGTTTAATTTGGGAAAGGAATAATTATTATTACATTTATAACAACAAAAATTGACAGCTTTGGTGCTAAGCACATAAATGTAAATCAGTAGAAAAATTGTACTTCCATAATCTTTTTTTAGACAAACATAATTAAATTCTTCACAGAACACAATCATTTGAAAATTGAAATTATACTTTAGATAAGTTGGTGAACTGAATGATTATTTTTGGTGCAGCACAACTCTATTCAAATTGATTTGACTAGCTATTATTTTCGAAGCGAAACACATATATTTATATTAAAAATTACTTAAAAAAAATTAATAAACATTAAATTCTAAATTCATAATTTCAAAAGCGAGAGCCACTCAAAACCTTTTAAAAAAATTTGGGTCTTGAATTCACATTAAATTTTATTTTGTGCAAGCCAAAAATAAGATATTTAAGTATATGATTTTTATTTTTTTGTTAGTGGGAAGAAAATTGGATGAATTTTGCCTGCCATAATAATGATAATAATTTCTTAAGAGACACATTTTTTTATAGCTGGCATATATAACTTCTGTTCCCCATTTATCTTTCTAAATTATTTTTGTGAAAATTTTTCAATAATCAAAATACCTATAATGTTTGTGTTGAAATCTTTTTGATTCATGAAAAAGAAAGTGTCATTTTGAGATTGGGATGATCTTACATATTTAAAGCTTAGCCCCACTTAATAATTGCAAATATTACACCATAATAATATTGTATCTGTAACGTTGAGCAATCGTAAAAATTATATTTGAATCTTATGTAGTTTGAAATGATAATCTTTCAAATAAAATACTTATACGATTCTTATAAATACGAGCAAAATCTAAACGATGACCTAACAATAATGTTCGCGTTAATTAGTTGCTACAAGGGGAATTGACATTTCTACCCCTTGTAGGGGAATCCATCTTTAAGCTACATGGTTTCATTTTAGCCCACTTCAACAAGGCCTAAAATGGAGTCCACTAAGTTTCAGCCCAACTTAAATTGGGCCAATTTCTTAGATGGTCGTTCACTTCATTGATTTGATTTCACTTAAGGCCGATGAAGATTCATTTAGTAGACAACAAGCAGAGTTCAAGGACTTATTCATATCACTTTAGCAATCAAGCTTTTCTTGGAACCATTATATGTCCTTAATAACAACATTTCACTGAACAAACGATGTTGTTATAAAAAGGTTCAATTTAATATAAGAATAAAAGGAATCAAACTAGGCTGACAATCCAAATATTGGCAAATACAAAGTGCAATTCATTCATATTAACAAACTCCAAAACACTTTATAAACTTAATGAACTTTTGGAACAGTTTGAGACGCTGCATCTTCACTAGGCTTTTCTGATTTAGAATTACAGTGAGATTTTCTCCTGCAAAATATATTCCACCTCCTCTTTGTTTTCACCATCTTTTGGAACTCTTCTTTCATGTTGTTACACTCTTTTTCAAGCTCGGAAACACGTTTCCTCATGTCCTCGACACTCCTTCCCCTGCCTCGTGCAGCATTGTCCGCGTGTTGTCCAAGTGATCCGCTAAGATTTTGGGAGTTTTCAAGATTTTCAGACACAAAGAACCATCCAGAAATTGATGTACGTAGACGAAGTTGTTCAAAAAACAGGACTTGAATGATGACCCTCAGAGGCAGCCTCTCGTTTTGAGCAGCATGCGTGCTGGCCTCCATCGACAGCTTCTGGCAATTCATTAGTCTGCAGAGTTGCTCTCTTTCAATATCTGTCAGCCAAGGATGTGCCTGCAGACAGACGAATATAAGACAAACTAATTGAAACGGAGGGACTACTACTTATAACTACTATAGTTGTTACCTTCAAATATATATCGATTGCACGATAGATACCATCAGAGACTGGCCTAGCATACTCCGGGATACCAGAAGCAAGAGTCTGAAATTTCGGAAACTTGAAATTAACATCTGGTGCAACCTCAGCTAGATACGAATCCACGAGATTAGCCACTCTTGTTATTGAAGCCAAAGACTGACTACCTTCAAGCAACTGATTCTCTTCCATTATACATGGAGATACTGCTGCTGAAGCCTGATCTATTAACAAGAAATGATCGAGGATACGCTGAAAACAGTCGATATCATAGAGTGTTTCAACTGTATAACCGATATTTGGTATCAGCAGATCATCAAGTAGAGCCTGGTCCAACTGCAACCCGACTCTTCCCTCCAAATTTACTCGACAAGATGGACTAGCCTGCAACATCATCGCAGTACGTAACAGCCTGAGGAGAAATCTAGTCTCTGTTACACCTTTCTGTTTCGGTAACAACTCAACGATCTCTTCTAAAAGCGCCCTTTGATCAGCCTCAGACGGAGTAGAACCTGATTTAGCATGAGTAACGTCTTTAAAGTTCGATTGCCTATTCATTAAAGGAACATATTTCTTTGCATAAAACATAAGTGCACCCGATATGTTCTCAGCCCTCATTCCTCCAGCTTCAACGGCCTGAATCAAACGTTTGAACAAAGGTAAGCTGAGGAACGACACATCCTCGTACCACCAATCATCAGTTACCATCGTCTGTGACTTACTCCCCGTGCTTATACCATTCCATACATCACCTTTATCGTTACCATTCTCCATCACAGGCCAATTAAGCAGCTTAGAATCGCTACAAGCTTTCATCGCTAATGAATTTATGCATCGCGACACAATGTGAAGCTCTTCAGCATATGACAACACTTGTTCACAAGTTTCTAATGCTTTAACAGTATCGGTCCAATTACTGAAAACTTCATTGAGGAAAGACTCGGTTTGCAACACGAGATTTTCTTCACCATAGTCATTTGTCATTTGCAGATACTCAGATGCACATCTAAGGGCAACTACATTTAGAGGAGTAAGCTCAAATCTAACACCATAACAAAATTTGGCTACTAACTCGAATGCTTTAGCTCCACCAGGTAAGTCAGTAAGCTGAAGAACGCATATCGATCCATCGTCTTTTGTTGATTCCTTCATCAGCTTTTCTAGTAGTCCACTTCTTGACAGCAAAGGGAACTGCAACACAATGAAATATCATCGTGCATCATGTATTTATGCTGTGTTTTGATAAGCAAAAAGCGCAAAGGAAACGACAAAAGGTCAGAATTTTCACCTTGGGACTTCAACATTACTATACAAAATGTGATTTTCCGCGGAAAGTAAAGTAGTAGGATGGTCTACATTTTGTTTTTTTGAACATCATCTTGTGTATACAAAAGCGAAAAGCGAAAAAACAACAACAAAGGTCCTTAGGGCTTGAAGCAAAAACCAGGAAGTCAAGTGTGAGCTTCCAAATAGTTGATGGGGACGTGTGGGGTCATCCAAAAGTAGAGCATTTTTTGGACGATCTGACACAGGTGCGACAACAATTTTGGAGAGTCTAAGCAACATAGCTTTAAAGTAAAGCTCGCAATCATATCTTTCTTCGTATATACGGTGTTTTTAAAAGCGAAAACAGGAAAAACAACAAAAAGTCCTTAGGGTTTAAAGCAAAAAACCAAGAAGTGAAGTGTGTGCTTCTTCAAAGCTATGTTGCTCAGACTTTTCAAAAAGGTTCATATCATCATATTCTCCAAAAGTAATGCATTTTTTAGGTGATCTGACACAAGTCCGACAACATTTGTGGAAAGTCTAAGGAATATAACTTTGAAGTAAAGTCCATGATCATAGAAAAATTAGAAAATACTAAACTTGTAAGTACGAAATTACTACTCTCTCCGTCCCATTTTATGTGGCACCCATTGACTTGATACGGTGATTAAGGAAAAAAGTAAAATTTTTGAAACTTGTGGTCTAAAATCATGTTGAGATATTTGTGTGGTTGAGAATCATTTCATTAAGGGTAAAAGGGAAATTTTAAAGTTAAATTGTTTCTAATTAAAGTAAAGTAACATTCCTTTTGGATGGACCAAAAAAGAGAAGGTGTCACATAAAAATATGATCACGTTGATTTTAATCCAATTCAAAATACTAAAATAAATACTCAAATGATCTTTAAATTTAAAATAAATTCATAAGAAAATGAGTATACCTTGTGTAGATAAAAGGACATTTCTCCAATTTCAATTTTAATGTCACTTGGAAGTCCTGACTTACAACGCCTGAAAAAGAGTTTATAAATTCATTATTGAAGTCCGGTGCACAATGCAAGGCATTAGTAACTGCTTTCACGACTCGAATTCGTGACGTATAGATCACACAGAAATAACTTTACAATTACTCCAAGGCTCTCATTCGATTGAAATACATGTACTATCATGTCCAAAAATACTTCCACTACTTATTTTTGTCCTATGTTATGCAACATTATCCAAATTCACATAAAAAATACTTTTTTTGACTCTCGTACTCTGAGTTCTTCACATAAAATGGAACCGAGTGAACCATCCTATGCAAATAATAAGTTCAAATATAACTACTAACAATTATTATCTCTAAAGTTACATTTACTCATAACTCCAATTTCCTTCAATAAAAAAAAACGTAACTTTCAAAGATAATAACTATTAACTAAGCGACTATCTGCGAAATCAAATTCAATAATATAAAATGAGAAAGCTTAAACAAAAAACAAAATAACTTGTCAAATATTTTCTTCTAAATTATGTGAAAAAAAGAATGCAAAATGTGACATAACAAGATTATACAAATTTTTTTAAAAAAATTTACCAAGCTTGGCCTTCACAGCAGAAGGCTTCAGATTTAGAACCAAGCTTCAAAAGAGCCATTAATTTAATCTCACTTTTCTAAGAATAAATAAATATTACACTAATTATAACTCATATATAGAAAGAGTACTAAAAGAAAGAACACAAAAATTATGTATATATAAGGAAACAAGAATTTGAGTATTTACTATAGGTGTTTTAAAGTAACTGTGAGGTTTTATCTTTCTTTTTTAAAAAATAAAAAATAAAAAAAATTATTTCACCATAATATAATTTTGAGTGAGTACCGAGTCTAAAGGGAAATAAATAAATAAATTAGTTATAACTATCCTCCCTATTCCGCATATTACTCATTCAATGTAGATTTAGTAATCTATTCAATTCGTTTAAGTTTAAAACGATAAATGTTTATGAGCAATTTTATAAATGTGTAAAAATATAAAGTTTAATTATGTTGCATAACTATAGTTTGGGTAATTACATTTCATAATTATAGTTATAGTAATGTTTGTATAAGTCGCGCAGAATTTGTATACATTTGTATAATTCACAATTTTTTATAGCGTTTGTATATGTTACTATACAAATCGTATAAAATGTTTGTATTATTCATTATATAATTCATAGTTTTTTTATAGTTCAGTATTCTATTTAATTCGTTATGTTCTTTTTTTTAATCCAACCTCCATAATCTAACAACAATAAGTCTTGGCAATTGTGGAATAAATAATTAATATTGAAGGTAAAAAATAAAAAATATGATATATTTTTTTCTTAACGAAAGGAGCATAATCAAGTTGAAATATGCATAAAATCAGTGAAATAAACAAGAAATATTCTTCTTTTTTGTAAATTTAAAAAAAAAAAGAAAAAAGAAAAGGTTTGGACCTAGATTTCAAAAGTTTGGGCCTCAAAACAACTTACAGCCAAAATTGGGCCAATTGTTCAACTACCTATAATTTTTTATTTTCTTCACAGTAAATATGTCCCACCTATTCATCATCAACAACATACCCAGTGCCTCAAAAGGCTCCCGCTCATTGCAGGATGAGGGGGGTCGGATGTACGCAGCCTAACCCCTATGTTTAAAAACATAAAGCGGCTGTTTCCAGATGACCCATGAGGAGCGTCAAAAGTTGCATTGACTAATTGCTACTTCACAAATGAAAGAAGCGCAGACAGCTTAAAGAGCCATTTTGTTTTATTCCATCATACTCTAAAGCCAAAAAATAGTCAATCTTTGGCTCCATTCGAGATTGATGGAAAAAAAAAATATGTCCCACCTATATCTTTTTTTAATAACTTAAAATAAAATATCTTAACCTATGTACTTAATTAGTTTTGATATGATTTGAAATTACAAGGACATGATGTGTCAGTTGAATAAATCATATAAATGATGTCACTTACACACCAAACATAAATTCTTGATGACAAAACATCATTAATTTACTAAGCCAACTACTAATTAAAAACCAAGTCTTTATTCTACTCATTTTCTTTAAATTATCTTTTACAAAACATGGGTCCAATCCACGCATTATATACCTGTATATATATATATATGTTGCATTTTTAAAAATTTTATTTTTGTGTTTTTGCTTAAGAGAAAAAGCTCAAAATAGTCGACCTAGAATTAAAGAAATTTCTTATTCTACTTGGGGATTTGTTTATACAAATAGCAGGCCAAATTTATGATTTACTTATTAGCCTATATACATAAGTGATACACTAATTATATATCATTATACTTATATAATATATTGGCTAATATTTTTATGGGAATTTTTAAAAAGAGCGACACATGAAACATAATAAGGTAAAATTTGCTAAAATTACGATTTGTAGCTACATATTATAGGAGAGTGGCGAGCCAGAGAGAACAAAGAGTGGAGAAAGGAGAATTGTATATGTACATTTGTCAAATTGTATGTGTATATCTGCCAACTAATTATATGTGTAACTAATATACATACATATTTGTATATTTGGCAAGAGAAATTGGGAGAGAGAGGAGAGAGGCGAGCGAAAGATGGCAGAGAGTGGAGGTACGCGAATTGTATATGTTTATCTGTCAAATAATTGCATATATGCAACTGGTACGCATATGTATTTGTATAACTGGCAAGAGATTGCAAAGAGAGAGGAGAGGGGCGTCAGGGAAAAAGAGAGAAGAGAGAAATTAACAACAAAACCCTAGCTATAGTTATTATGAATTCTAATTTTTTTTCAAATTATAGTGGTATAATATAAATATATATCATATGTTTGTCTAGTTATATAATTTATCCAATTTTTATTACTAAAACTAATGGAACTTAACAGAGGCCCACACAACTCTTTGTTATAGTTTATAAGCTCAAAATAGTTCCTCATGTTAGTTTTGTTAATTTTAGCACTTTAGTTAAATTTAGATCAAAATTCACTAATATTGTATAGTTAGGGGACTATTAGTGTTCTAAATTAAAGAATGAGAATAATTTTGGTTCCAAGTGTAAATATAAAAGACTATTTGGAGCTTTTTTTTTTTCTTACTTTGTTTGTACTAATTCTTTTTCAACAAATTGGAACTAGACAAACATGACTTACAAGCACAAGCCTCTATTAAGATCAACATCTAGCTATCATCATCAACATTTAAAACTAAAATTAATCTTACAAATTGCTCTTTTTGTCTTATTTAAGAAAAAACAAAGGTTTACTTCTAGACATATAAATGATATTTTACACAATTATATTATTTACAATGTATATACACATACCTAAAAATAAAGTAAAATATCATAGGTTTTCAATATAAAAGAATACCATATAAAGCTTTCGATACTCTCATCATACCATCTAGCTGTGTGGAGGAATGAATACAGAATCCTTCCACTCCTCAATTATAACTATTGAGTTATTCTACATATACGATCTGAGTTCAGAGCAGTCGATCAGTAAATTTTGAATACCTTAAAATTATTTATATTTTTAATTTTGGCAATGGAGGTGAGAGAGAGGGGGGGGGGGTAGGAGGGTACCAAAACGACAGAGATTCTCAAAGGAGTTGAAGTCTTTGGACTAACTAAAAACAAGTGGCCTAAGGGGTTCACATCAACATACACACCAACTACCCAACATTTCACAACAAGTGCTTCTTGCTTTTGTCAAAATAATAATAAGTAATATGGGCCAATGTCTCCCTCTCCATAGCTTTCTAACAACACTCTTTCTTTTGACGCGCTTGATTAGGGATATTAAATGGGTGAGATCAATTAGACAAGTTAAAATAAAATGAATTAATAACTTGTTTAAGATTTATCTTATCTGAAACGAGCTAAAAGGTGAATTATAACATATTCAATCTAATTTTCACTAAGTTATAATTTCTTTATTGATTCCTTTATGACTTTTAAGTAACTATTGCTAATATTAATCTGTCGTTATTATAGCTATATATAAATATATCAAATAAAAACTTTATGTCTTTAAGTAAAATTCATGTCCAAAACTATAATGTTTTACTCTCAAATATCTTTTTTTAACATCAATTTCAAATATATATACTTTTAAAAATCTCAACCAATAAATGTCAAATATGATATTAGTTATGTTCAAGTGGAGAAAATGCTTTTTTTTAATCCATTAATAATAGGAGTATACTATAAAATACAAATATAGACACGTTTTTAGTTGCCCACATAAGGCACTTTATAAGTTTGTAACTCAAAAAGACAAATTTAATTTATTCGATATCAAAAGGCAAATTTAATTTTCTGTTTGATTTTTTGAATGTCTACCCAAAATATTTCCTGTGTTTGTTGATTAAGCTCATCGCATGAAATTTATTAAGTATAATTTATTTTTCTTTTATTATTTGAACTTTTATGAATTATTAAAAAATAGTAATTGCGAATTATCAAAAAACTGAAAAAGCTTTTGCGTATTTTCTTTCCAAGGAGCATTAGTTTATTTGATGGTATGTTCTAAAGGAAATTTATTTATAATTTGACCAAACTACAATATGCCTTTATCATATACTTGGAATATTTGATGCTCCTTATATATAAACATGCTAAAACTCAATATCTATATTTTTATATTGAAAGATCTTAGATTCGAACTTTTAAAATTGAATTATTTTTAATAAAAGATTTTAAAATATAATTTTTCATGCGATTCTAAATTAATCAAACTTCAAGTGATATCCAAATTAAAGTGAAAATATATTTCAAATAAAACATTCTCCATCTTCATGCTTATTTTTCATATTAATAATCATTCTCTTAGACTTTTAGAAAGCAAAAAAAGAGAACATTTGTGACTTTTTTGCTACTTTTAAGGACAAGCTGTGAGTAATATATGTCCATAATTTCATCTTCCAAATGATTTTGCTTTTTCTAGTACTAATTATTTTTTTCTTTTGTCTCATTATGTCACTTATGAAATTTCGTCTAAAAGTAATGACATTGCCTTGTAATTTTACTCTTTTTTTTTAATTTAATTATAAGCTCGAAAAAACAAATGTTTGATTTACTTGAAAATGAAACAAAAAGAAAAAACAGTGTATTTGGTTAATCTTTTGACACAAGAATAAGATAATTTATCATTTGCTGTTGCTAGAGGTAATTAATAATTTTATGACTTTTAATTATGTATCAACTTAAAGTTTTAAACAATAATCCTTCTATCACTATTTATATGTTTTAGTTCATATTTTTAGAGTCAAACTTTTTAAATTTTAACCATGAATTTGACATAAAGTCTAAAAATTTTAAAATATATACAATTTACATATGTAAAATTTTACGTAAAAAAAAGTACTTTAAATTGCACTAGCTAACAATTTAAAATATACAAAAGACATATAAACAAATTACAACAACATATTCAGTGAAAAGTCTCACAAGTACGACCTGAGGAGAATAGAGTCCATACATTTTACTACTATCTCATGGAAGTGAAAAGATTATTTTCGCAAAACATATAAAAACAATATGATATATTTGCTTATAATAATTCTTTATATATATAGGTAAAAATATAGAAGATTTTTATTTAATTGTTTCCTTCCACTCAAATTGAAAGTAGATGTATAAATTTAGTGGCCATTTCACTATGGATAATTTTGAAATTTTTTTCAAAATTTCACTCCACAAAATTTTTTGAACATAAAATTTATGATATTTTTCGAAATTCAAAAAACTTTGGAAATGCATCTTCATGATTGTTTACTCCAAATCACTTACATGTAAAAACACACTTCCAATTTTTCAATATCATTTTCAATTTGAAAACAAATGAATATAATGTTTGTTCAAATTTCACATTTTTCTGTCTAAACACCCACTTAACATCAAATTACGTCGATGTAGAAAAAAAAAAACAAGGAAATTAATTGCTGGTCCCATTATCATATTAATGTTGTGACAAATATTTGGCTTTGCCAACAAAAAAACAACTAATACTTAAACTAAAGTCTTTGGGAAATAATTAATTAAGTAGGTTTAATAGAAAAACTTTGCCATTAATTTAGACAGCCCCACAAAAAATACATAAATATGCCAAACTTTTCCATTAAGAGTACACCTTAATTAGCTAGTCATATATTCATTAGGTGATAGATTGCC
>JAPFFP010000113.1:1694003-1724456 GCA_026153255.1 Solanum medicagineum | reverse complement strand
ACCCCAAGCCCATCACCTTAAAAAACTAACCCTTTTAGGTGGGGGCGGAGCCACCTATTCATCGGAGGGTTCGGATGAACCCCTTCTGCAAAACATTATATTATTTATATATGGTTCAAATAATTTTTTATGTATATATAATAAATATTTTCTATTTTTGAGACTGATATATTTGCATTGTGGGTCTTTCGAAAACAACTTATGAGATGGTGGTAAGGTCTGCGTACATTTTACCCTCCCCAGTCCCAACTTGTGGGATTTCATTGAGTATGTTCTCGTCGTTGTTGTTGTATATATAGTAAATATCGAACCCTCTTCAACAAGTTCATGTGTCTAGTTCTTTGAATTTTGAACCTGGTAGAGTTCCACCACTACATAGGGCGAGAAAGATAGCATTTGAAAGTATCTGTCTGGTCATAAATTTTATGAAAATTTTGGCTTATGGTTAGTTTTGAAAAAAGTTTCACTTTCACTCACAAAAGCTTTTATTTTTTCCAAGTAATTAAAATGCATGTCCAAACATAATTTTAAATTTTGAAAAGCACAACTTAAAAAATTTAAAATTTCAAGTTTCAATTTTAAAAGCTATAGACAAACGGGAGCTTAATTTTTCTTAATATTTGAATAGGGTTAAAAAGGAATAATATTTAAATAGGGTTAAAAAGAAAAAAGACTACACTTAGGCACATATTATACATGAATTTTATTAAATGTATTGTCATATATCCACAAATTATTTTCAATTTAAGCAATTTAATGAGCAACTATATTGGTTGATTCTTGAGAAATATATATACAATTATCAAATACTACTTATAAGATAATTATAAATATAAATAAACTACATGATGTGTGTGTATATATACAAAAACACACATAATATACACATATATGTACATATCAATAACGTAACCTAATATACAATGGCAACTAATTTATCTTGTGTGCTAAAATTATACTTATCCATAAAAAATATAAAGATTGTCATATATATAACTTAAATATTTTAATGTATCGTTTATTTATCTAACTACAATGTTCCAATAGAAACCAAATGAAGTGGGCGCCCATTAAGCTATGGGCTTTTTCTCTCCACGAATGTCATATGGGCCCAGACCGACAGAGATCCGTAGATGAGATGAATCATCGGGTCCATTAATTAGGTCCACTACAATAATGGACTTATCATCCTAATCATGAATAGCTTGAAAATGACCTTTCAAATGTTGCCTAAAGGACTATTGTGGGCTTATCTATAGGGCTTATCTATAGGGCCCATCTCATTAAATGGAATATTAAAGGGTCATTTACATATATATAATATATTATTTTACCAATATTATGACATTTGACATAATTATACCTCTTAACAAATATAATATTTTTCTTACCAAAAATAGCAACTATTAATAATATAGACTTCCTTTTACGCTTTTTTCTCTTTCGCTACTTCTCCATTTGCTCTTCTGAAGATCGACAATACAAACTACAACTCTCTCTTTCTTTCACTACAATGGAGCTGTGATTTTCACAAATTCTCAATTCAAATTCATAATAATCAGGTCACGATTCCAATTATTTTTTTAATTCAAAATTCAAATTGAACTGTCCAGCTTGTGCGATTTCACATTAATTTCATCCGATTTCGTTTACTCAATTTTTACAAATTGACTTGTGTAATTCAGCTTGATTTCATTCATGCATTCCTCTGTATAAATTCAGCTTGATTTCGTTTCCATTTCCTCTGTAAATTTGTTTAAAATCAAATTTATTTTGACTAATTAATAGTACATGCATCCCCTTCTCTCTTGTTGAATTTACATCTCGATTCAGTTTTGTTATCTACAATTTACATCTGGATTCAAAAAAAATATAATACTATGATTTTTTCAGAAATCAATTTTTAATGTTGTGTAAGTCTGTAAAATTTCAATCAATTTTGTTTATTTGAATTTTACAAATTATTTTGACATTGTGTATTCATCTGTGTAATTTAAAAAATGATTTTGACTAATTCATATCCAGTTGTAATATGATACAAATATTTCGCTTTCTTCCCCTAAATTTCACTTTGGTTGTTTGACTTTGTATAATTCAATTCAAATTTGGTACATTCCTTCACAAAAAAAAAACTCTTCTGAAAAAATCAGTTATAATACTCTTGCAACTAATAAATTTATGCAAGGTGTTATAATTAAATTTATTTTGTTTTTGAGTTTGTATGATTCAGTTTGCTGCTAAATTTTACTTATAATACAGTTGTAATTCAAATAATTGTGGGAAATAATTCCCTTAGTTGTTTGAGGTTGTATGATTCATATATCACACTTTTGGATGCTGAAATTTCAGTTATAATACTGTTATAATTCAAATAATTGTGCTAGGTGCAATAATTGAATTCACTTTATTTTTGAGTTTGTATGATTCAAATATAATACTTTGGTTCATTCCTTCACAAAAAAATCTCTTCTGAAAAAAATTCAGTTATAATACTCTTGCAACAAATAAATTTGTGCAAGGTGTTATAATTAAATTCACTTTGTTTTTGAGTAGTATGATTCAGTTTGCTGGTGAATTTCACTTATAATACAGTTGTAATTCAAATAATTGTGGGAAAGAATTGACTTAGTTGTTTGAGGTTATATGATTCAAATATAACACTTTTGTGCTGAAAATTCAGTTATAATACTCTTATAATTTAAATAATTGTGCTAGGTGCAATAACTGAATTCACTTTATTTTTGAGTTTGTATTATTCAGTTTGCTGGTTAATTTCACTTATAATACTTATGTAATTCAAATAATTGTGGGAAAGATTTCACTTTATTTTTTGAATTTGTATGATTCAAATATAACACTTTTGGGTGCTGAAAAATTCAGTTATAATACTGTTATAATTCAAATAGTTGTCCTAGGTGCAATAATTGAATTTACTTTATTTTTGAGTTTGTATGATTCAAATATAACACTTTGGTGCATTCCATCTACAAATTTTTTTTTCTGAAATTCAGTTATAATACATTTGCAACTAATAAATTTGTGCAAGGTGTTATAATTGAATTCACTTTATTTTTAAGTTAGTATGATTCAGTTTGCTAGTGAATTTTCAGTTATAACACTGTTGTAATTCAAAGAATTGTGAAAGAGAATTCACTTTGTTGTTTGAGATTGTATGAGTCAAATATAACATTTTGGGTGCTGAAAAATTAGTTATAATACTGTTGTAATTCAAATAATTGTGCTAGGTGTAATAATTGAATTCACTTTGTTTGTGAGTTTGTAAGATTCAAATATAACACTTTGGTGCACCCCATTCACAAAAAAAAACTCTTCTCGAAAACTTCAATTATAATACTCTTGTAATTAATAAAAATGTGCAAGGTGTTATAATTGATTTCACTTTGTTTTTGAGTTTGTTATGATTCAGTTTGCTGCTGAATTTCAATTATAATACTATTGTAATTCAAATAATTGTGATATTGTTATAATTCACTTATAATACCTCTAGATTCACCTTAATTGGATAAAATCTTGTAGATGGCCATAATACCAGTTATGCTTTATCACAATAGAAGGTGGGACAATAGCAATCGCTATGTTGACTACAATGCAAATGCAAAGTTATAAATTCAGAATCAAGTTATGAGGCTCTTGTGGTGGTAATTGCAACACAATTATCCATTGACACTTTTGTTAAAAAATAAGTATCAAATACAAAATTGATGACTGGTTGTGCCTTTGAAAATACGAAACAATATGGGGGTTCAAGTGTATGCAGAATTGAAAAGGGATAACCGAGGGATTGCTAAATACCCTTTGTATATCACAACTACAGAACTACTGATCCAAGAGGAGCATGAATCAAATTTAATTCCACATATGTGTGCATCTGATTCAATCTCAACCTCCGAAATACTCAATTAATACAATTTTGATTCGATGATTGAGATTGATGATGCAATTCAAGATGTTGGAATGAGATCGTATACAGAAATTGATAAGTATTCAAATGTTGAATCTGCGATCATAATTAACCACAATCAAGAATTGATTGAGGAAAAAATCAAGTCTATCAACAAAAGTCGATTTTGGGTAGTGCAATGAGGCGTTATTCTGTTCTTCACAAATTTCAATTCAAGGTCATAGATCAAATACAAATTGGTAAATATCTTTATTTTTTCTGTGAACTTTCATTATCTATCAGCTTTTACTGTTTTAAAGTTTAATTTCTAAACTTATTTTATTATATGTTCTGTAGTTATACAATTGAATGCAGGGTGTTTTAATTGAATTCATTTTGTTTGTTTTGAATATGTTGCTGAATTCAGTTATAATACTGTTGTAATTCAAATAATTGTGCATGGGCATTATAATTGTATTCACTTTCTTGTTTGAGTTTGGTGCATTCCTTCACAAAATGCTCTGGTTAAAAATCAGTTATAAATTGTGCAAGATGTTATAATTGAATTCACTTTGTTTTTTGATTTTGTAAGATTCAGCTGTGGTGAATTCAATTATAATACTATTGCAATTCATATAATTGTGGAAGAATTCACTTTCTTATTTTGGGTTTGTATGATTTAGCTCTGGTGAATTCTGTTATAATACTGTTGTAATTCAGTTTCTTTTACGGACTTATTTTGTTGTATTTTCTGTAGTTATACAATTGAATGCTTGAGTGAAAATTGTGATTGGAGTTTATGAGCATCTAGTTTGAACAAACCTGGATTGTTCAAAATTAGAGAGTACAATGCCAAACATGTATGTCTTCTAGGGGTGAATTCTACTTTTGAAAGACATGCAACAACAATTGTGGTTGCTGCTATCATAATGAAAAAGATTGCAGAAAGCAAATCTGATTACACATTACGAGAGATACAAAATGACATACTAAATGATTACGGTGTGACATTAACCTACATGCAAGCTTGGATAGCTAAAGAAAAAGCTTAGAATTAGTGAGAGGTGATCCTGCTGATTCGTATAGAAGACTACCTAGTTATCTATATATGTTGGAACATACTTATCCAGGTTCACATGTCAAATTGCACAAGTCGAATGATGGGCATTTCCTATACGTGTTTGTGGCATTGCATTTTTCAATAAGGGGTTGAGAATATTGTAGACCTATTATAGTAGTTGATGGAAGTTTCCTTAAAGCAGCATACAAAGGGACAATGCTAACAGCTAGCACTTTAGATGCAGCAGATTAGCATTTTTTTCACTTTTAGTTGGTATTAAAATTGTATTGCAGGAATATTACAACATTGTTTCTTTAAAAAAGATGCAGGAAATATACTGCCCCTTGCTTATGCAATTATGAATTCAGAGAACATGCATCATAGCAATGGTTTTTTGAACAATTCAAAGAGGCATATGGTCAGAGGCTAATGATGAGTATAGTTTTAGATAGACATGATAGCATTATCAAAGCTACTTCAACTGTTTATAATGGGGTCTCTCACTTTACTTGCATCTGGCACTTGTGAAAAAATGTGATGAAAAATATCAAAAGAAGTTAGTACAAAATAAGTGAACTGTTCTACACTATGGCAAGGGCATACACGCAATAAAAGTATGAAAATGCTTGAAAAGCTAAACACGAGAGTTAAAGACTACCTTTTTGATATTGGGTATAGTAAGTGGGCACGTGTGCATGCCCAGGTGAACAAAACATGAAAAATGACTTTCAATATTGCAGAGTCATTAAATGCAGTCAATAAGGAAGCTAGGGAACTGCCAGTTTTACCACTATTAGATTTCATGCGACTGCTAATTCAGAAATGGAACAACAACAATAGATCGAAGGCTATATTTTCAGCATTCTTCCTTGGTACATAATATCATGAAATTTTGGAATGTAACAAAGCGGAAGCAGACAAAATGAGGGTATGTATAATCTTCACATGTTGACAACCTGTTAAATATATCTTCTAACTGTTGATTTTCTTACTAACTATAGGTACGAGAAACAACTGAATACTTGCATACAGTCATTGATGGTATTACAAGCTTCACAGTTAATCTTCAGGATAGGAAATGCAGTTGTGGAAGGTTCTAATTGGACGAACTATCATGCCCATATGCTTTAGCAGTTATACATAAAAGACATCTCGCCTATGAAGATTACTGCTCCCTATATTACATAAAAGCAAACTTGCTGCAAACATACCAGCTACAAGTGGAAGACCTTCCTGATTCAAGTACTTGAAATGTGCCATTGGATATATTTAGTGAGATAGTGCTACCTCCAATTGGAAAAAGGGCAGTTGGAAGACCAAGAAAGACAAAAATTAAAATCAGTGAGAGCAAAAAACACAAAAGATCAAAAAATTCATGCAGTAATTGTGGACAGGCTGGTCACAATCGGAGGAGTTATAGAAATGTTAGAAATAAACAATAAGGCAAACACAAGTATATTTAACACAATTGATTCTAAAACTATTTCTCTTGTTGATTCAAACTTATGTTTCTTGGTTCAATATATTTTTTTGAGACTTTGTATTATAATCACTTTATTATGTATTTATTAAACATGTTACAGGTGAATGAAATCATATTACAGCAAAGCCTGTTATGAGTTTGGGTGCTTCATGTTATTATCCCTACTATAATTCATTTATAATATGCTTATAATACACAGTGAAAATAATTCGAGGAGTTCATGTTATTACAACTATATTACAGATGTGCAAAATTAGAGCAAGCCTATTATAAGACTATATATTATAGTCTTGTAATAGGCTTGCTGTTCATAAGCTATTCATAAGGGTTTATTATATTTGCATTCCTATTATAAGCATATTACAAATGTATTATAATAAGTTTAATAGGTTTATAATACATATACAATTTTTGCAATACAACTATTAGGTTGTGTTATAATCATATTCAAAAAGGTTTGAAAATTCATGTTATGAGCATGTAGTTCATGTTTTAACAAATTAGAGGTGTGTTATAATGAAATTAAAAAGACTTATATAATGTATTACAACCATATTCAGGAAAAGATTTAAAGAGGTAATGTTATTAAAATGCTTCTAATGTATTATAATAGTATTACGATCCAATTCATACTATTAGGTTGTTGCATTATAATCATATTCAAAAAGTTTGAGAGTATTATAATAATATTAATTTAAAATTTTGACATAATTAATATATTTTTGTACTGGTATTGCACATTTTAATATTACATCTAATTAATTAAGGCCCGTAGCATTGTTATTAAATTGATAACAAAAAAAAAAAGGTTTATATAATGTCATTAGTAAAGTGCTTATGATGTATTATAATAGTATTACAAATGCATTATAATAGGTTGATATATTATAAGCGCATTAAAAATGGATTCAAATAGGATTATTTGGCATACTATTAGATTGTTGTATTATAATCATATTCAAAAGGCTTGGGGGTTTTCATGTTATGAGCATGCATAATAGTTTGAGGATATTATAAGTGTATAAATAAAAAGGTAAAGTTATTATTAGAGTACCATTGACGTATTATAATAATATAACAAATTAATAGGTTGATATATTATAATCATATTAAAAAATCAATTTTAATAGGATTATTAATCATACTATTAGGTTCTTACGTTAGAATCGTATTAAAAAAAGTTTGGGAGTATTATAACAATATTAAGAACATTTATATAATGTATTATAACAATATTCAGAAAAGCTTTATTATAATTGATGTAATGTTATTAAAATACTTTTGATGTATTATAATAGTATTGTTTATAATACTATTACAAATGAATTATAATAGGTTGATATATTATAATCATGTAAGAGTTGTACAAAATGTTTTCTAATCATATTCAGAAAGCTTTTGTAACAAAAACACAAGCTTCTAAAAACACAAGTTTTTAACAAAACGCCACCAAAGCGTTGAAATTTTTTGTAACAAAAACACAAGGTTCTACAAAAAAATAGATGTTCAAAATACATGTTCAGCAAAAAAAAGGTTCCATCGCGTACAAAAATAGTATTTAAAGCAGTATTTAACCTTTCATCTTTTACATTTTGTCTGAGGCTTCAAAAGTATGAAAACAACTACTAACTACTTATGTGTTGCAGATCCTTTACGCTTGTAAACCTTTCATGCCTTCTCATCACTAACAATACCACTCTCTTATTTTTTTGGTTTCATTCGATAATACTCGACATCAAAGGACTCGCGTGGGATCTGTCACTTTTCACTAAGATACTCAGCAAATGCGACAACATATACCCCACAGTCTCTGAAAAATAAAGTAACCAATCAGTTAGCATACATTAAAAGTAAGTTACAGTGATTTAAAATGAAAATCAGAAATTTTATACAAACTTACAGTGGATCTTCTTGTCTTGGAAGCTGACCAGTAAGCATATTGATATCAAGTTTATCAGTCACTTTCAAATTCTTGTATTTAGGAGTACTCAGCAAATCTGTCCATTTCACATATAATTTGGTTATGTCCAGATATAAGGGTAGAATTGTACAAAACATCTCTGCAATATTAGACACTTCATAGTTTCTGCATTTTTTAGGAAAAAAGTCATACACATAAGACACCTTTCTACAATATCAAACTTAATCAAACACCAATGATGATTTTTCTTGAGATTTACAGGACACAGAACAACATCAACAGTATCCCAAGAAGCAACATCTAAACAAAGGGGAAATAACCAGTATCAAATTAAAAAAAGTAACCAGTTTTTAACACAATATATAAAGAAATATATTTTACCTATCAAAGAAGACACACATATATAACCAGCCACAGGATCAGTTACTTTTACAGTCAATCCTATTTTATCTTCATGAGATACAACCAACTTGAAGAATATTTGTTCAATTTTTATCTTAAAACAACAATCAGTATTAATGAACCTCACACAATTTGATCCATACTTGCTCTTTTTCTGCAAGTAATACAAAATTACATCAATGTGTTGTAAATTTTATATCCAAATTAATAAAATATAAACAAAAGTTAAAGTTATATTAACTAACATAATGTGCTGTAATAAATAAAAGTTAAAGTTGTGAAAACTAACCGAATCAGTCCACTGTTGTTCAAAATGCACCAAATTGTAGAACCATTGCTTCTTTTTGATCAAAATAATACCCAAATCAAGTGGAGGCTTAATCTCCTGAGCAGCAACTACGTACGGAAATTTTCTTCTGCCCAATTAAAAAAAAAAAACACAAGTCAGCTACATTCAAAAATAAGTATACGCAAAAGTTAACATTTAAAAGTTAATTTAATCTTCTTTGAAAGTCTTTCACGTAGCCAATTTGTGAAGGAACTGATCAAATTGCTATCAACATCTACCCCAATTTTAGTAGAAAAAAGGTGCTTTATCCCAAAAAATTGACAGGACACAGAATCAGTAGCGCCAGAATCAAACTCTTCTAAAAATGGCGATTTAAGATGCTTTCCTGGATGTATCGTTCGACTTTCGTGTTAAGGTGTAACTTATTTTTTAATTGCATCCTCTAATATCTTAGTTAAATTTTCAGGGACTTCAAAATCATCAAGTGGTGAAATTGATGGTTTTCCAACTTTGATCGCACCCGCCCAGTCTAGCAACCTAGCAAAAATCTCCTTCAACTCTGTTTCAATTAAATCAAAAATCTCATTCAATTAAATTATAAATATGGAGTACAATAAATGAATTCGTCGTGAATTTTATTTAAAACCTGCATCATCATCATCATCATCAAATTCAACAGGAGTTTTTCCCTTGTTCACATCTCGTATACTCACATCTGGTATGACAAAAAGTATGTTCACCCTTAGACAGAATGTGTTATATACATCGTATTACACAAGTATTCTAATATGGTGGTAAAATACCTGTTTTACCATCATCTCTAATATCAGCTAATACAGATGCAACTATAACTTTCGCGTCATCCTTACTCAATATTGGAGTATTTGATACAGACTTGGCAGTCAAAATTAAATTTACAGTGAGAAACACAAAAAATGTATTATAATTGTATTCACTTGGCATACTTGGCAGCTAAAATGTACTATAATATATATAAAAAAAAGTATATATAAGGTTGTAGTATCACAAATGTGTTATAATCATATAACAAAACTATAAAAAAATATATACCTTGCACAGGGGCTTTCTAGGTGTCTCCTCTGCTGGCTGAAGTGCCAAAATCTTTTTCCCTACTCCGTGATTCTTCAAAAGCTTGTTCAGTACGAATACTCTCATTTCCGTGTCGCTTATGGAACAAGAACTTCATATCTCATAACAAATTGGAATGAGAATCAACTATGAATTTTTTAAACTTCGCCAACTTTGCATCAACTTTTGCTTCAAGAGCTTCCTGGTTCATAACACACCATCTCTATTAGCTCTCAAAAAATTATCAATGTTTTATAATAAAATTACCTTTATAAGCTCCATTTTTAATTGTTTCACCTCTTTTAGCAATTCTTCTTTGAACTTGATTAGAACCAGTTGAAGCATTCTCATTCATAATACCCAACATTTTCAAGTTGTAATCCCTTTTGTCCAGCAGCATAAACTTTGCAAGCTCTTCGTTAGAAGCAGAAATGTTTGCAAACTAAAAAATTATAGCAAACAGTAATGACATTCTCTAAATTGTCCATGAAGAAACATATTATAAATGAATTAGAAACATATTATGAATGTATATTATATAAACGTATCTTGCGATTTGTCATACCAAACATCAGCTTATCCACCTTGGTTTGCCTTGGGGATTCAGAAACAACTTTCCATCTTAATACTCTGGGAATTGCATCATTTGATATACAAATAGTAATACTTTCATCCACAAAAGAACAAAACTCGTATATCCATGTTTGTAGAGCAAGTGAGAAACCCCCTAATTGATAATATTGTGTACTAATCTTAAGGCAATGTCTATACTACCCAATAATGTATAAAACACATAAATACCCTAAGAATATTCAATAAACAACCCGTACTCAACCAAATAAAAATGCTTCTTAGGAACAATCTCTTCACTGTTCTCGTAAAAGAATAAAAGCTCCTCAATAAAGTACAACACAACAAATTTAACAGCATTAGGATTGCCAACCCATTTTGTAAAGTGAAAAACATTTCAAACAACATTTTTCTCAACAATCTTTTATCCAGGAAAGTGTTCCACCATAAACTCCAAAGGCTCTTCGGAATCATAACCAACATGACAAGACCCTACACACCTTAAACCACTAACAATCCCGAATTCTCTTAACCCAAAATATAGCTTTTCCCCATTAACTTCAATACCAAAAACATCTTTTGGTGTAAGATTTAAATTCTTCTCAACTAAACAACGTATAAGTTGCAATTGAGTATTCGTTTTGGGCATATCAACAAAACAACTAAAACATGTATTTTGAAAAACTTTAAACTGCTCAGGAGATAACTTATCTTTAATTATGTCAATGACTGCATAGTTTATATAAGCCTTCCACCGACTGGTAACATAGTTTCCCCCGGGCACCTTTCAGAACTTGCGATTCTGCATTCAAAAACAACTGCCTCTAAAATAAATAACAACAAACAATTCTAAAAAAAACTGAAATAACAAAAAAAAAAAAAAAGAAAACCATATCAAAATCATCCATGTTATCAGCATCTTTTGAGGATCGATTCCTCCTCTATTTTTTCCTAGAGCATGAAGCCTTGCTCGTTGACTTTGGAATAGAAACATTATCCATGAAGTCGTTATCATCATCAACAATTTTTTCCTTCCGCTTGTTAGTTTTCAAACTCGCATTGCCAACACATTTTTTCGCCACTCTTTTTTTCTCTTTTTTTGGCTGAACTTCACCATCACTTTTTCTCCCTTTATCAGATGACACATTAGGCACATTAGGAGTAGGTTGAGAAATCTCTAAATTAAAAGACGGTACATCACTGTTCAAACTACCACCGGAACTAGTACTAACAACATTCACCGCGCTAACATTCCTAGGACTTCTTCTGTTTACTTTCATAGCAGGGGTTTTCTGCCCTGTACTCACATCAACAATAGATTTGATAGAAGTTAAACCCTCAACTGAATGAGGATTTTGAATCCTACCACTTCTCCTTGGTGTTGATGTTGCACTCATAACAGAAGAATATAACTGTAAAATCATGAAAAGAATACAAAATTCTCAACAAAAAAATATACGAGGGTTTTGAACAAAAATAAAATCGTTCAATAAACAAAAATTAATACGAAACACATAAAACGGGTCTCTTCAACAAGTTTAAAGCACAAAACACATCAAAATTTCTGATTTTAAAAAAAAAAAGTTAAAAGAAAAACAGCGATCGAACACCTAGTGAACACAAAAAATCATAGTAATGGTAGAGAATACGTATGGTGAAGAGTGTCTAAATGTCATTTGATCGAAGAAAGAGGAGAAAAAACGATTATTCTTCTTCGTGTTCTTCGTCTTCTAAGCGTAACCAGAGAAACAATGGCTTTGAGAACAAGTTTATTTGTGTTTGGCACAAAAGGACGGGATTTGCAGTGGCCCTACTACCCTATCCTACCACTTTTGTTATTAATTTAATAATAATGCTATGGACCGTAATTAATTAGAAGTAACATTAAAAAGTGCAATAACAGTAAAAAAAAATATAGTAATTATTTAAAAATTTCAATATTAAAAGGACTAGGTGGGCGTAACTAATGGACCCTACTTGTGGATGAAAGACGATTTACGAGAATAGCCTTGGACGTGGGTGGTCTTGAACTTTGGTATAGAAAAATTAAAAAATCTGTTGTTTTGATAGATTAAAAGATTGATCAAATGATTATGAATATTGATTTTTTGAGTTTTCTGCTAAAGTTATTTCTTATTTATGGGAATAGATTCATTTTAGTCGTTCAAATATAACCTACGAATTAGAAGTACTTGGTGGGCCTTACTTATGGGCTCTAAATGTGGATGAGGGCGATTTATCTTGGACGTAAGCATGGGTAGTCTTGAACTTTTAGCATAGAAAATTTAAAAATATGTTGTTTTGACAGATCAAAAGATTCTAAATGAAATGATTTTGAATATTGAATTGTTTACCACTACTCGGACAAAAAAAATATCAAGTTGTTGAGTATTCTACAATGTATGTTTAGGTTATGATTTTAACAAGCAAGTTACTTTGGAATAAAAAAGTGAAATCACATTACTTGTGGATGAAGGATGAAGGATGATTTATGAGAATAACCTTAGACATGGATGATCTTGAACTTAGCCTTGCTTGTTGATGAATAAAATTTCGAGTTTAACAATTTTTTACTTTTAAAATCTAGAAAATAAGTCCAGTTAAGTGGCTTTTAAAAGCTAACAAAAGTCACCTGGATTGGAGCTAGGCTATAGAAATTCTTTCCCAGATCATTACGAACGATTCTATAAAGATTTTGTGAAAATATTGACAGAAAGTCATACCATATTTCATAGGCATACCATATTTCATAGGATAACACCCACGAAAATTTAAAAAATCGTGTAATCCCTATTGCATAGCTCCTAAATGTTAAAAAAAGTTGTGTGGACCAAGGCGAGGCCATATGAATTCTTCTTCAAGTCATCACATACGGTTCTGTAAAGATCTTGTGGAAAATTTGACCGACATCATACTACTAAAAAATTTATGGCTAACACATGAAAAAATAGAGAAAATCGCCTAAACCCTGTTAAGTGGCCTCCTGACTGCTTAAAAAAGCGTCTAAATCAGGACGAGGCCATAGAAATACTTTCCCAAGTCATTACATATGATTTTGTAAAAATTTTGCAAAAAAGTTAACCAAAAGCCACAACTTTTCATAGGCCTACACACAACTTACAAATATTACAAAACTATAGCACACCAACTTTAATAGCCATACACACAACTTAAAATAACAATTCTTTTATTCTATTTTTAAAAGCATATAAGAGATAACAACAATAATGTCACTAAGCAAACCCAAATTATAATCATCATTTGTAAGAGGGGAATGCAAATTATCTTTTTTGAAAGATTCTTCACAAGAGATAATGTCCAAATTTGCATCTTTAGTATAATAGCCCAAATCCCAAAATTGCTTGTATTTTAAGTACAATTTTGCTTGTTCTAGAAAATCCAATGCCTCCATATACTTCATTGAACAATTCCCATAAATGTTTCTCAATTTGAAATCTTTTTCATCCAATAGAAGTGATTTAATCTTGTCATTTGTAGCATTAATATGGGAAATTGTCAAATTAATGGCTATATATTCAAGAGTGAACAAATTTGATGTTTTGGATTTTGGATTTGACCCCAAAATCTCTCCACAAAATGTTTCATTCTTGATTTGTTTGCAAACATTTGGAATCAAATTTCCAAATGAAAAGCCAATTAGAAAAAATAGGTTGAAGAACAAGAATAAAAGTGAGTGTTGAGAAGGTGAGGACATTTTTATTAATTGGAAAAATGCTTGTGTTTGTGTGAATATATATTGTTTTAGTTTTAATTTTTTTTTTCTTTTTGAGTTGAGACTATTGAATTTGTGATTGTTGTGATTTGTAATGATAAATTTTCTTTAAATATAGTATAATCAAAAGGGATAATAAAGTTTAAACAGAGCTTATCTCCTAACCATCAAATAAATATATCATTTAACTTAACCTCATCCGGTATCTATTAATATTCTTTCTAATTTTGAGTATACACAACTAGACACATATATGATGATGAGTATCATACACGTAGGACATGAATCACATAAGATGCATCATCTACTTTTTAACTTTATATAAATTTAAGTGTTTGTTTATGCATGCTCCAAATTAAAGACATACATGACAGATAAGACCGAGTTAAACAATAGATAAATACAATATTAGTGGTTGAACAAACACAAAAAGCCCCATATTGAATTTTGATATGATCACATCGTTACCTTAATTTTTTCTTTTCTCATTTTATCTTTACCTATTATTTAATAATCCTATTTTATTATTGGTATACCTCTAGTTATGCTGTAGTTTTATCCTGCAAATGGTTGACTTGCCACATTATGTAACGACAGAGAAGATACAATCTATCTAAATCATTGAATTTGTTAAAACAATACAATATGATACAATATAATATGACACATTATGAAACAATACGCAACAAAAGTTCATCTGAGAATGTAACTCATGCATATATAACAATACACTGAGCAATGATTCTAGTGAACAAAAGGGTAAAATAGTGCTGCATTTTGTAAGCTCTGTTTGTGAACTCCTTTAGTTCATATCTGCTAAATCTATACAATTCAAGATTTCATAAAATGGTGTGTGGGGACTTGGAAAAATCTAAGAACAATCACTAACAAAAGAGAGTATTTTAGGGAGGCCAAAATTTGGATGGAGATGCTCTGGGATGCCTCTCGGAAAGCATAATGTAGCGCGAATTCTGAAGCATAATCCTCCTTGACAAGTTTCACACAGATCAATTTGGTTAGTTATGAAGTCATATCTGTTTCATGCTACACTTCAACTTCTCCGATTCAAGTTCTTGTTTCAAAGACTCGACTCGTTCAAGTAAATCAATGTTTTCCTGGTGAAATTGAACATCATCGACGATAGTATTAATTGGACAGTGGAAATGAAAATAAGCATTATGGTTATCAAGTTCCGCAAACTTCACATTTCTCATGTGAAAAGCGTCAAAGAGGGGAAGAAGAAGAGAGAAATCAAAGATTTAACGAAAAGACATCAAGAAAATTGTCTCGAACGTTCACCTTTTGCAGCAGGTCCAACTTCTTCTTCATGCCGGCAGCACCATCCTGCTTCAACAATTGCTTAATCTGCACGAAAGGCCACAAGTTGAAAACTAGCAAATGAAGTGCAACTATGTTGCTCGGACTCTACAAAGATGTTGCTGCACTCATGTTGGATCCTTCAAAAAGTGCACTACTTTTGGAGGATCCGACACACACCTGTTGGTATTTCCAAAAAGTCTGAGCCACAAGAATAATCCCTCTTTCCAAGTAAAGCCTCGTGAGTAATGACACTTACCAATGCAAGAAACATGTCTCAATAATCAGATGATGCTAAACAAAAAGATTTGTACTCTGTCAATCTAATGCACATGACATGTTCTCTGTCTTAATGCATGTTATGGACAAGCGTTCATGTAATCATTAAGCTTCTTATACAGATCAGAGTGAAAAGAATTAAGAGGGATTCGAGGTACACGAAAATGAAGAGCAAGAGGAACTTCAAAATTTGGCTCAAAACTGTTTCCTTTCTTGATTGACCTAGTATAATATTTCTTTTTTATGACTGAGAAATCGGTCTGAAGTTGATGGGTAAGGAGCTCGTTACTCGGGTAGAGCTTACATAGCGTCCAACCTATGGATTGATGGTCAGTCCATGTGGACCATTCAGCCCGATCCATGAATATAATGTTGTTCATTTATGTCCAATAATGGAAGGAGGTGCCAATGTCCTTGACTGAATCAACACTTACAAAATAGTCTTTTTAGCTGATAGGAAAGTGATTTAATACCCATTCCTTTAAGAAAAGGATAGTACGAAATCCTAGGGCCACCAACTAAATGCCACCTCATAAAGAAATGTGAACAAGAAAAGCAGCAAACCGCCAAAGCAGTTCAGGAAATGCACAAGCCTATCTACTTGGTTATTCCAACCATTTGTTAAAAGAGAAAACGGAAGGAAGACTTTCTGAACCAAATATGTTCTGATAAAATAATAGAGAATTAACAAACAATTCATGACAATGAGGCATATTGCATCTAGAGGGTGAAATTTCTACAGAAATCCAAATATAGCTGGCTTTAAATCATGCAGAGGGAAAAAGAAATCACTATTTTCTCAGGCTTGAAGACGGAGAAATCACTTTTGCGACATTTATTGTCAAAGTTGTACCTGGAATTTACAAGATTCACTTAACAAGAGAAAATAAATGTTGCATAGAAAGGAGGCCATTATCATCAAAATAAATGCTACTAAGGGGAAACACAAACTTTGCTTAGACATAGGGTCATAGATACAATCGTTTTTCTAGGCAGATGTATCGTACTAGAAGAAAAGGTGAATATTTCTTTTTATTTATTTGCTTTTTTACTCTGATGCATATGTGATTGCCTTGTTAATAGTTTTGATCAAAAGTGTTACACTACTTGATTAATAAGGCAATGAGGTGCTACATTACACTCAAGCCATTATTGATTGTCAATGGAGAGGATAACATGTCGCAGAAGAAAATATATAACGGAAGTTCAAGGGCTTCGCTACCAAAGGTATTATTGATTCTGAATGAAAAGATGCTCACCTTAATCAGTTCCTTTTGGCAGGCGGAAGATTTCTTTTCCTCGTCATCATATCTTTTTCTCCACATTGCAGATTCATCCATTGCTTCTCTACTAGCAAGATCAAACTGTCTCCTACAAGAAACCAAGAACAAAATATTCAGCCAAGTAGTAAATGGCATAGAAATGCTATCTTAATGAGAAAGTTGGATTTGTGATATAAAATACGATCGTATGTTTGATTGCCATCAATTTTAGACTCACTCTGGGAATGTGGAATGATTAACAACATTGGTCCTAAAAATACAGTTTCGTACTTATTTTAATAACTACTTCACTTGGAGGAGGTTTTGCATCGGCAACTTAAAGAAAACAGTACAATATGGTCAAAATATTCTAGTAGAAACTAGTTCTACTTGTTTGATATATGCAAATAAAAAAACCACCCCTGCAATTGAAACCAGGTAAGTCACCTTCTAAAGCATCTGCAATGGGGTTCACATGATTTTCACCCCTTTCGAAACTTAGGCATGTATTCCAATTTCATAAGCTGTAAGGATGACATACAAAGAAAAGTTAAAAAGTAAAAACCTATGAGGCCATCTACTCCTATATTTTACTTGTAACATCAAACATTTTTTCTCAAATCACTTCATTAAACTTAAGAGGGCATTAAGTGGTCTAACCAAAAACACATTAGTTCTGCTCAGAAACTAATACTCAGACGGCAATGTACAGAACAACAGCAACAACAACATACCCAGTGTAATCCCGCAAGTGGCGTCTAGGGAGGGTAGTGTCTCCACAGACCTTACCCTTACAAAGTGGAGAGGAAATGTACGGAACCTGATAAGAAACAAACATTGGGTCTGACTCAACTCCAAAAGCTAGCTTATAAGATGAGGATTAACCAAAACCATAGAAAGAGTCCAGTTGAACTATCCCCATTTATGTGGGACTTCCAACACCCCCGCACGCTTAGGTCTGCCAATTTGAGCATGGACAACATAATATTGGGGCCAACATAGGGTAAACCAAGAATCAAGATAGGTCTAGCTCTCTTTGGGCTTACCTAAAACTTAAAGACTAACAGATGCGGTGAGGATTGCCCAAGACTATTTAATGAGTCCTATTTCATCATCCCAGATTGATGTGAGACTTCCAACCTCAGTTGGTAATCAAGTCCAAATGGGCACTCAAATCAGTTTTCTACTGGTCACTCGAGCAAGAAAAGAAAGAAACACTTCTCTTGGGCGGTTAGCAAAATGAATATAACAAGAAAGCTACATTTCTGTGCTGGATACAAGTAAAGGTGATTGCTTTTGTAATGGTCTTGCTCAAAAGTTAAGACTAATCAACATCCCCAACTACTACTCCAGTTTCTTGAAGTACACCCAATTTTCCCAGCAATCAAAGTGAAAACAAAATTCCAATCATTTTTTTGATCCATTTTTGGGTGCAAAGACACGACCTTTTTGAGGTACATTTTAAAGATTAAGCAAGAACATTAAGATAAAGGTTATCAAAACTGAATACAAAGAAGAAACTCAAATACTTATGCTGGATACAAAAAATAAAGGTTGGTGCCTTCTAAACTTCTTGATTGAGAATTGAGAGTGATTCGAATTCCCAACTAATCCTTCTGCTTCTTGAACTATACCCAATTTCACCAGCAACCAAAGAAAGTAAAAATCCATTTCTGGTGCAAAGATGTGATCCTTTTAGGTACATTCCAATGCTGGATATAAGTAAAGGTGATTGCTTTTTTCTCTTCTAATGAGCTATGGGGAAAGTAGAGCTAAGGAAAATCTTACCCCTACCCTGGGAGGCTTTTGCTCAAATAGTTCATTTGTATTAAGAAATTCATTAAATATGTACACACATTATGTTTAAAACTCAAGTATTAGCAGCTGAACTCGTCGTTCTAAAATCATACCTCCGCCTCTAATTCCAATGCTGGATACAAGTAAAGAAGGCTTTTCCTTTTTAATGTTCTTGCTTAAAATTAAGACTAAACAACACACTCAACTAGTCCTTTCTGTTTCTTGAACACAACCCAATTTTCCCAGCACCCAAACCTCCTAAGTGGGTGAACCAACGATACAAATCCCAACCTATATAGCTGTTCAACTTACAACATATGAAGCATAAGTAAGAAATAACAAAATCACTAAGACTATTACATAGCATTTCCCCAAAAACAAAAAGTCATCACATCAAGGACATCTAATCTCCAATAGTAAGTCTAAGAGTACCAACACCAAAAAAGATAAATAAAATAGTTTATGCCCGAAATCAAGGACATGATGCTATAACTAATAGAATCCAACACGAGCTAGAAGGTAAGCTCACCCTGAAATCTGATATACCCACGACTGGCTAGAGCTGAGGGCGTGTCTTCTTGAGGTACATTCCAATACTGGATACAAGTACAGGTGATTGTTTCTTTTTCCCCAAAGTTCTTTCTTAAAATTAAGATTAATCAACATCGCCAATTACTCCTCCAGTTTCTTCAACTCCACCCAATTTTCCCAGCAACCAAACAAAGTTAAAATCAATTCCCAACCATTTTCTTGATGCAAAGACATGATCTTTTTCAGTTACATAGAAAGTAAAGGTGAGTACTTTTTTAATGTTCCAGCTCAAAAATTAACACTAATCAAAAACCCCAAGTGCTTTGTGTTTCTTAAACTACACCCAATTTTCCCAACACCCCAACAAAGTGAAAATCCATTTCCAATTTACTTTCTAGGTACAAAGACATAATCTTTTTTAAGGTAAAATAAAGAAAGAAAGAAGAAGTACCTGAGTAATTCAGTTTCACTAGAAGAAAAATTGTAGTCAATAGTCCAAAGCCTTAAGTAAATAGCTAACCCCATCAGCATAACAAGACCAATTCCTAGGAATATTTGTTTCCTTCCTCTTCCCATGTTGTCCTTGTTTCTCCTCAACCTCTGCATTCGGTGATTTCTAGGTGACAAAAAAAATAATTTAGAAAAAAAAAAGGTTGATATTGTAATTTGGGAAAATTACCATGTTAATTGGCTTTTCAGAGTCCAAGATAAAGAATGTGTTTGGTAAGGAAGAAAATGTTTTTGGAATTTTTGAAGTTTTTGGGTGGTCTTTTTAAAAAAAAAAAAAATTAAAGATGATGAATTTCGTATATGATAAAATCTTTCTAAACCTTATATTATCGGGATTATGAAATATTATTATTCTGTAATTAATAAATTAATATTTATTAATGTGAAGAGTGTTTCTCAAGGTTTAATGAAAATTAAGTTTGATGACATCGTTAGGGAATGAAGCTTTAAGAAATTTAAATGAACTTTCTTGTGAAAATGACATGAATAAATTTGTCTTAAATATTTTTAGAATTTTTAAAATATATTAATTTACAATATTAATGGTCTGGAAACAATCGCACTATGTTTTTAAACATAGGGGTCAGGCTGCATATATCCGACTCCCCCGACCCCGCAATAGGCGGGAGCTTTTGAGGCATTGGGGTAATGTTATTGTTATTGTTGTATAGTATTAATGGGATCATATAATTTGAGATTTTAGAGTAACATAGAAGCGAAAAATGGATGATATGAGGAAGAGTTAATTGATACTTCTCAAAAATTAAGTGATACTTCTCAAAAATTTGATGCCTCGTCATGATATCTTTTAAGTCGAGGATTTATTGAAAATAATTTCTCTTTCTCATAAAATTAAGAATAATAATATATTATGTTATTTCTGAACTCTACTTATGAAATTATATTTATTATTATTTGTAATATATAGTTTTTCAATCCATAAGATCCACACAAGGTGGAAATGGGGTTAAAGAAATGTAGAGTTGGTACACCAATAACCACTTTTAGGATTGTTGTTTAAGATTTATCTGATAACCACAAAGTATTTAAAATATAGTCACTATTATTTTCAAAAATAGCAGTTCTCATCCTCCTCAATTTTAGGGGCCTGGGGGGTGACGTCAATGACTCATCGTATTAATTCAATCCATTTTGATCAGTTTAATGATGCTCACTTAAAAGTTAGGCAAAATCTTTTTTCGAAAGGAATATATTTGTTTGATATAACCAAAAATAAAAGAAAAAAGGTTCTATTATCGAAAGAACGGTGAGATAGGGAAGAAATCAAATGAAAGAAATGGATAAAATAAAAGAAAATTCCCCTCTCATTAGTTAACTTTAAAAGAATTATAGAAAATTAATTTAATAAGCTGTTGATTAACTTATTATAACCCAATTCACTCTGTTCACGTAATCTTTTTCAACTCATTTTAATTTATTTATATTCAGCTCAACTCGTTCATTTAACACATTTTCTTTTTAAAATTCTACCAATTTCTTTCCTATACTGAAAATAGATTTTGGACAAATAGATCAGCAAGTATATAAATATAGCACCATCAAAGAATATGGTATAGTGAATAATGCAACTCTTTCCTTAATCAAATATCTCAGGTTTGAGCCGCGAGTAGTCGGGAGTGTGTTCCCCTATATGAAACCCTGCGCAGCACGAATCTAAGATAGTCGGGCTTCAATGTGGATATTAGATACCAAATTGGGAAAAAATATATAAATATAGCATTATTAGTTGAAGATGACAGATAATATTCTACGTAAATTTAGCATTATTATATGCCTTTTATAAACCACGACAAAAATTGATGTAAATCTACTTAATTAACCTTGATTATAACATAAACAAGCTGCGCCCATTGTTTAATTAGCACCTAGTTAACATGTTTAGGTTAATTAAGCTAGTACTTAAGGATAAGTCTTGTCAAATATGTGTAACTAATTGAAAGATTAATATCATAATTAATTTCATGACAAGACGTGTCTATCTGAAATGTCCCCACTATTTTAAACATGGATAAAATTAGTCACCAAACATAATTATGAATAATACAGTAATTAAGATGAGTTTTAGTTGATAAGAACTTGATTTTACAACTATCAACTTTAAGTATATTCACTTTTTCACTTAGAACTATGTGTGGATTTATATGGGAGCATAACATTAAACACAAAGGCAATTCGATGTACAAAATATCTCATATTAATCATATATATATAATGAAGGATTGTCGAAAAATTATATTTTCATACGTATATATATTAGATCTTGAATTCCCTTAACGCAAAACTTCTGATTTTGCTACTATTAAAAAAATTCGAAGAAGGACATCCTAACAGACGTAATTTAAATAGTCTATCCTTAGTATTATTATAAAATTAATTTAAGCAAAAAATATTTTTTAAGAGTCTTATTTTGACAAAATTATTGATTTCACGTGAATTCTTATACTTTACTTTAGTCCTTCTCTGCTTAAGTATGTTGTCTAATGCCCCAGTTAATTTCCTGCTCAAAACTAGTTTGTATAAAGACTTTTTGTAATACTAATCTTAATACTGATAAATCAGATGATAAAGATAAGAGCAAGTCTGGTGCATTGAAGCTTTAGCTATACAGGTTCAGAAAAAAACCAATCAATTATTAGTTATTTTATTTTTTAATTAAAAAAATCCAAGTGACAAGGCTGAGGACAATGCGTCATCATATAAATAATACATGAAAGTACAATTAATATACTAGCCTGTAGAAATTAAAAAAAAAAACTATAGTCTAATTAAATAACGATAAGAGGAATGTCAAAATAATAGAAAGAGTATTCACAATGATCTAAAATACTTTGAATATGACCTCAATTTCAGTATTCATAATTATTATTTCATTTGTGTCAATTTAATCAATCTAAAAAAAACAATATATCTTTTATATTTTTGAATAGTTTGACATTACAATACTCATTTTATCTTTAATAAAATATCTTTTATAATTATAGTATCATCTATTTTTTTTAAACAAATTTTATAGTAAATTAAATTATATCATATAAATTGATACAGAGCGAAAGGAATACGATATATAATGTCAATTTATTGGTACACATATGATACAAATATTTGTTCATATCCAAAGAAACAAGTCATGTTAGCATTTGTTTAAAGATTAAACAAAATAAGAAAAATTCCCTACCTAGGTGACGTGTGATGTGATTTTTGCTTCAAAAGGATTGTCCAAGCTAATATGTTCTTTTCTTACCTACCACTAAATAATATCCAAAAGTCTAAAAACACACAAAAACACATCTTTTCAAAGAAATTTCATATTTTTCTAAGAAATAATTTGATGTATAAAGTAATTTCGTTTTATATAACATTTAGAAAAAGAATTTGCTTTAAGGCGATATTGTATAGAAATCACAAGGGTTGATGTGGTGGTTCAGCACCTCATCTCTTAAACAAGAGATTGATGGTTCGATTTCCATCTCTCATGAATGGAAAAACTTTATGATCAATTCGCTACCACTTAGCGTGTTGAGCGTGGAACGAAAAATTAGTCTCGCGACTGTCGATTGTGAAAATACTTGGAAAGCCAAAAGAAGATATGGTATAAATATTTTTATAGTTACTGATTTTATGATTTAAATTCATGACATTTAAGTTATATAAAGATAATTTTATTGTTAGTGTAAAATTTTCTTGATCTTTCATATTTTCTAAGAGAATAGTTCGATATATAAAGCAAGATTTGAAGAAAGATCATATTTCAAAATAATGTGACTTTTCGTATTTCTAAAAGAATAATTCGATATATAAAACAACATTCGAAGAAAGACCGTATTCAAAAATAATATGACGTGATCATATTCGTTCAAATATTCAAATTCAGACTCTATAATTACACAAAAATAATTTTATCATTACTCCAAAACTTCCGTCGATGATTCTACACTTCATCTCATTCATAACTTCTATGTTCACTTAGAAATTTATCTACAAGTCTACAACCACAAAACCATAGAACCAAAATAAAACAACATACTTGATGATTCACCATTTCTTTTAATTATTTAACAACAACAATAATAAAAGATTGCTAAAAAGAAATACTTACTAAAAAGTTTCAATAATCACTACTTGTAAGTTCCATAAAACAAAAATAAAAAAAGTACTTACCAAAGCAAAAAAGATGAAGATTAAACTTTCATCATCAATTTTAATAACAAGAAAAGAAGAATGTAAACTATAATTAGAGAAGAAAATAAATTACTATATAGTTAATAAATCCTACAAATACATCACAAATCCCTCATCAAGTTCAAAATTACAAACTAATTAGAAAAAAAAAAGAAGCTAACAGCACAAACTTACTTTAAAATCCTCTATATTGAAGTCCACAACTAAAACATGAACATCAAGAAAAAAAACAAGAGGATCAATTTTTTCTAACCCCAAAAAACTTACAAAATAATAATAATAATAAAAAAAAAAAATTAACCCCATTAATCCAATAAAATAAAAATTAATCTTCAAAACCAATTTTTTTCCAAATAGCATTTCTAACTCTACTCAAATCTCTTCCTTTTAATGTTCTTCCAATTCCTTCATGTACTGAAAATGAAGCAACTCTTGTTCTTGCTAAATATTCATGTGGTGGAATTCTACTTTCATTATCAAAATCATCATCATCATCAAAAATCTTTTTTTTTTCAAAACTACCCTTGTCATCACCTAGTATTTTCGACCAGTCAGGTATATTCACTGGCAATGACGTCGCACTGATCACCTTTCTTTCGCCTTTTCTCATCGTTTTCTTCGAAAATCTTGAACTTGGGATTGATATTTTTGGTTCAGAATTATGAATTTCTTCGGAATTGCCCCACATTTCAGCTTCATCGAATTCGAATTGGAGGGGGGTCGTGGAGGAAGGGAGAGGGGTAATTTTGTCTTTTCCACCTAAGAAGAGGAAATTTTTGTTCTTCCTTGTTGCCATTGTTGGAAAAGATGAACAAGAAAGAGTGTATTTGAGATGTTTATTTGTTAGGTATGTAAATTTTGTTAAAAATTTTGTTCTTGTTTTTGATTGAAGTTAAGGGATATATATATAAAATAATTGAATTGTACTATTGGATAAGCTCAAATTTCAACTTTTTTTTTTTTTTTGGTTGTTTTGGCTTTTGTACTATTAGTAGTACTAGATAAGACTTTACCATCATTAGTGTGTGCAATTATTTAATTTGGGCTATGAAAAATATTCATTTTTCTTTGGAGTATAATTTTTTTAAATTTTATTTGAAAGTGGATATGTATCATCAAATGGTACGTATTTTTTCATCTTTAATCAGAAGTTTTGGGGATAAGTCATCTTGAATATAGAGTTGTGTTTACCTCTGAGTATGCGAACCAAAATTTAGTCGAGATCTAATATGCGAATCAAAATTTTTAGTTAAGATTTAATCAAAGATTTCGAAGACGAGTCTACTTGAGTATAGTGTCGTCTTTGTTAGAGAGTATTTTACCTCTCAGTGAAACTTTTTGATATGAATCTAAATTTAGTTGTACTTGAACATGTATATTGGACACTACGTAAAAAAAATCAAAAAAGAAAGTGGATATATATGTTTCAACTTCAATTTAAAATTGTATTTTAAATTTGAAAAATTGAGTATAGTTTGTTAAACTGTTTTTCAAATTCACTTTTACATAACTTTTAACTTGTTTTTAAGCATATTCAACTATGAATATTTTTTTTTATGAAAAGTATAATTAAATATAACCTATCTTCAGCTCTAATAGACAATATCATAAATTTTAAAATAAAGTGTTTTTGTTTGATATTTTTGATCCAAAATTTTAAAAATTTATTTAGGTGCAGTTAAAAACTATGAAATAAGTTTGTGAAAATTCAAAACTTGAATTGATATAATATTGCCAAGTGATTGCTCTTATTCTAGCTATGTTAACTAGATAAAATATTTTTATTTTCAATTATACATATTAATTTTAATAAGAACATGCTTTAAGATATATACATACACTTGTATTTCACAAAATTTACAAGAATAAATACATAAAATTTAAACTAATTATTTAAATGGTAGATCTGACTCTGTGTGATGGACTTTTTATGGATGAAATAAGTTGGAATTCTAATTTCTAGCTGGTTGGATAGAAAAAAAAAATCAAATAAATTGACTTTTATTTTTCTGACTTTTCTTTATTTTTTATCTTTTTCCTTTTTTTGCACAAAAATACATTCAATGTACACGTGATCCCAATAAAATTATGGGTTCCAATAATTTATTAGCAGCTGCCTCTGATCTTTTAATTTATAATGTCTCTTTCTTCCCAAAATATAATTTTAGGTCAAATAAGATAAGGTTATAATTAATAAATACTTGAAATAAAAGCAACAATTACAGTGCATGTATCAATAATAATCTAGTTTGTTAGTATTTGATGAAATCTAACAATGTTATAAAATTTGTTGAAATACATTGAGAGGAATTCTTTTAAGTTTGAGGCGTTAATAAAGTGAGTTGATAATCGTGAAGTTTTAAGTTTACTTAATTTTTTTTATTTATCTTAATTTTTATGGATAATTACATAATTTTTTCATTTATCCTAATTTTGATGGATAAAGTGATAGATATTCTATGAAATTAGTTAAAGTTGATGCAAACCAAAAGAATCATTCAGTAATTATATTTCAAGAAACGCAATAAACTTTTCTAGTATAAATTAGTAACTGAAAAAAATAGTAGTAGAAAACACAAATTTATTGAAAATATGTATAAAGAAAATATAACAATGATAATGATGCATTCAAAATCTCATAAAATGAGATTTAGAGAAGATAAAGAGTAGGTAAACTTTATCTTTATTTTATAAATAAAAAATTATTTTTAATAAATTCTCGATTCATATATAAAGAAAATAATTTAATAAATAAAACTATACTTTTTTAGCAATTTAAATTTAGATAAATAATTACATATATTGCTTCTGACCTGCATTGTGATCTTAAATTGTTTTTTCAGTACAATGAATCATCAAATTTTCCATATAACTACTAGTTGTTAAAAGTCACCAAATATTCTTTATTTTTCACCAACAATTAGATATTTATTTTGGCCAATCAAATTTCAACAGAATATCAAACGTACCAAGCTCTTGATGTAAAGTACCATCTTAAAATTATTTAAAACAATTATATTTATATCATATTTCTAACAACGTTTCAATAGGAATATCATTATAACAAATGAAAATTCTACACTGATTATAATAATATAATTATTATTATATAATATTTACTAGCGATTCTGAATGTAAATAACATTAATTTAATTATCAATAAATATTTTTATGACATTAAATACTATCATTAAATATTTTTTTATCATAATGTACGGGTTAAGCGAAAATAAGTAGTGCCATCATATCAATGTCCTTTATTTCATGTGGAGTTATTCATGATCAGACGAAACAACCAAAAAAGGTCGCATTCTTTTTTTGGATTCAACGAAGAAAAATTCCTCCATCTCGATTTGAATCTTAATACTGTATATGAAAAGAAAAATTGTACAAATAAGTAAATATATACTAGTTAATTAGCTAATAAAATTATAGTTTGAATTAATTACGATTCACGGCAAACATCTAGCTATATTGCAGTTTGAGTTTTGTATCATTCGCGTTGTTTATACAAGTGTTGGGAGTTATTAATATACAAATATTATGCGCGAATTAAATTTTATAGCGAAATATACAAATATTATAAATTATACAACAAATTATACAAGCATTGTGAGTGAATTGTATGGCGAAATATGCAAATGCTATACAAAAACTGTGATTTGTATAGCGAATCATACAAACGTATATAATGTTATGCGAATTATGCAAACGTTGCTATAACTATACAAGTTATGAAATATAATTACCCAAATTATAGCTACGGAGCATAATTAAGGTATTTTTAAGCGATGATATACGAAAATTAATAATAGAAAAAATATACCAACACTCCTAAATCTTGAGATGAAAATTCTGATACATTTTGAGCAAGTTTGAATGGAAGTTCAATTGGAAATGGATGGGAAATTTTTGTATATTTCAGTTACTGAAGTTTGTGTACAATAATGTGTATATATACATACAACTAATCCCCATGTTATTTACAATGTGCCTTCATCCCATGGGATAAGTACCCAAGACTAATTTCAACTAATCCTAACTAATTAGTGTAACTAATTAACTAACTAGTTAACTAAAACATCAACCAACTAATCTGTTAGTTAGCGTTAGTTAGTCTGTTAGTTAGTCTCTCTAATACTCCCCATCAAGCTGGATGTATTGAAGATATTCAATAATCCAAGCTTCCTTTAGTAAGAAGTCATGTTGTGTTCTTCCCAATGCCTTAGTAAGCAAATCAGCTTGTTGATCTTTAGTGTTGATGTAGATAGTCTTGATAAGCCATCGTTGGATCTTTTCCTAAATGAAATAACAATCTATCTCTATGTATTTTGTACGTTTATGAAAGACTGGATTTGCAGCAATTTGCAGCGCTGATTTGCTGTCACAGAAAATGAATGTTGGTTCTGTCAATTTCACATCTAACTCCTCGAACAAACTTGTGATCCATACAATCTCAGCTATTAATGCAGCTAAGCTCCTGTACTCTGCCTCTGTGGAGCTCCTAGACACTGTGTGTTGCTTCTTTGATTTTTAGGAGATAAGGGAATCACCAAATTTCAGAACAAAACCAGTGACTGATCTTCTTGTGCTAGGGCATGCAACCCAATCTGCATCACAGTACCCATATAGCTGAGGTTTTTTATTAGAGCTCATAAGCAATCCCTTTCCAGGTTCCAGTTTGATATATCTGATTACTCTTAATGCAGCTTTCCAATGTGATACCTTGGGCTTTTGCATGAACTGACTTAGCAACTGAACTGCAAAGGTTATGTCTGGCCTTGTAATGGTGAGATAGAGTAGCTTGCCAACCAATCTTTGATACCTTGGAATGTCTTCAGACAAGGTGTCTGGATCAAACTCAACACCAGTCAATATTTGACTGCATTCCAGTGGTGTTATGTTAGGCTTGGCATTCCCTAAACCTGCTTCAGCTATCAATTCAAGTGCATACTTCCTCTAATTCATCAATATGCCCTTATTAGATCTCATAAACTCAATCCCCAAAAAATATTTAAGCTCACCCAAGTCCTTGATCTTGAAGTGACTATGTAAAACATGCTTGGTCTCTTCTATCAACTTTGCATCATTCCCTGTGACTAATAGATCAGCAACATATATTTAGACTATCACCAGTCTACCATCCCTTTTCTTTGTGAACAAAGAGTAGTCTAGATGGATCTGTAAGTAGCCTGAGTTTAACAGTGCTTTAGTCAACTTAGCATCCATTGCCTTGAAGCCTGCTTAAGTCCATATAAAGATTTCACCAACTTGCACACAAGATTCTTATCCTTCTCAGTAGTGTGGAACCCTTTAGGTAGTTCCATATAGACCTCTTCAAGCAGATCCCCTTGTAGAAATGCATTAAGACATCCATATGAAAGATGTTCCAATTTTGAGCAGAAGCCAATGCTATAATAGATCTAATTGTTGCCATTTTTACAACTGGAGAGAATGTCTCTTGGTAGTCAATCCCTTCAGTTTGGCTGTATCCCTTGGCCACCAGGTTAAATCTATCAATCTGACCATCAGCTTTGTACTTGATCTTGAATACCCATTTACAGCCAACAATGTTTTTTCCTTCAGGTAGTTCAACTATGTTCCAGGTTCCATTCTCTTCTAGAGCTTGTATTTCCTGCTGCATAGCATGTATCTACCTATTGTCTTTGACTGCTTCCTCAAAAGTTCTTGGTTCAATCTCTGTGGAGAACATAGATAGATAAGTTTTGTATTTGGATGATATATTATCATAAGAAACATAGTTACTCTGAGAGTGATGATGAACTTTAGTTGTCTGAGTCACATAATCTTTCATCAAAATAGGAGGATGAGAATTTTTGGTAGACTTCCTGGCTGGAACTTCCTCAGTTCTTCTCGGTACCAGTTCAGCTGTAGTGATGGGATTATCCGACTGAACAGCAGGCCTTTCATTAGAATTAACTTCTGGTCCTGGTAGATCATCATTCATGACCATTGGATCACTTTCTAGGTCTGCATCATCTGCAAGAATGGGCACAGGTAGCTCATATCTTCATCACATATAAGAAAGTCATTTGATACTGCAATAGGCTCAGTAGGGAATAATGGCTTCTGTCTGCTGATTACTTGC
>JAPFFP010000113.1:1658278-1673842 GCA_026153255.1 Solanum medicagineum | reverse complement strand
ACCCCCCACCCACCCACCCACCAACATCAAATATTTTGTTCCGTTTTAATTTATTTATCTGATTTTAATTTGATATAGAGTTTTAGAAAGTTTTTGAATCGTGTGGTTTTATATTAAAGATATATACATAGTAGCAAAAATAATAATATACTCACTGAAATCTCATAAGTGGAGTCTAGAGAGGGTAAAATGTATGTAGACCTTATTTCTACATCATAGAGATAGAACGATGTTTTCGGGGGACCCTCAACTCAAATATATCAGTCCCAAAAATAGTAAAGAATGTATCAAAATGCCCTTTAATTTTATTATTTTAAATATAGTATGTAAAAAATTAAAATTAAAATTGTCATTTTTTTCTTAAAACGAATTAAGAAAAGTAAGATAAGCAAATTGAAACGACCCGAAGGAATGCTGAAACCCCATGTGTTTGTTTTTTTGTATATGGGATCAAGTAGAACTATTTTGAACATTTTTTTGTTTTGAGTGTTGCAATAACTTCATGGACCTACAAGAGACTATGAAAAGAGAGGTTGAACGGCTATTAGTTAAAGTTTGTTTGATTTGTATGTCAGAATTCACAAGTTATAATTTTTTTTTGGTATTCGATATTTATATTAATGTAATAAATACATCATATACTTTTAAATAAATTATTATTATAATTTAATAATAATATATTTGCACCAAAATTTTATTGTCAATCATAAAGATATGGCCCATTTGCCTAATGCAACATAAAGTATGAGTTATGGGAGCCCAACATTGAAATATACAACAATAAAAATAAAGATTGATATTGCATTCGACTCTAATCTCATATAAAGATATAGCCATTTGACCTAGTTAAACGGTAAATATTAGTAGCATTAAACTTGATATGAATAAATATTATCACATGAAGCTCCTAGTGGACAAGGGACGTGGCAGAGCCATATATACTTGAAGGGTGTCGTTCGATTCTTTTTCATTGAAAATTGAACTTTGTTTAGCTAGGTCATAATATCTTTATATATGTGTGTGTTACACATTGACAGTTCTTGATTTTTGTACAATACATATTTTTAATATTCTTTAATTAAAATTCTGACTCCGAGAAATGTCCGAGTCTACCCAAAAGGACATAACATACATTGAACTTTCCTATTGGTTATTAATAGCTGCCCCTTACCCCCCACCCCAACCCCCCAACCCAACCTAAAATTAGACAAATAGTAATAGTCACATGCATAAAGATTACAAAAGGAGGCCAATGAAGATTCAATTGTCTACACTTTTGGACTGACCCAATTATTTTTATTTATGTTCGACTGAGGTGGACAATAATATACAAAAGTGTTTGCTTTGTGATATTTTTTATTTCAATTTTCAATATTTATATCAAGATTTAATTAAATTTATTTTTAAAGGCAATGCTTTTAATAGAATTTCTTTAACTTTTAAGATTTAAATTTAAAAAAATTTAATTATAATTATTTCATCATAATTCATACTGATCTGGAATATTAAAAGTTAATTAGGGGTTGACTATAGGCATGAAATTCAATAATAATTTTTTTTTAGGGAAAAAAAAAGAATATGCCAAAGCAGCCACGTGAATTACAAGTTCAGAATTTCAAGGACTCTCATTTATTTGGAGGCATTTAACTAAAATAAAAATAAAATAATTACTCTAACAACTTGGTGTTGCTTTATTTTATTTTATTTTATTTTTTATCTTTTTTTTAAAAAAAAATAAATTGTTGGACAAGATAAATATAAAATTTTTAAGAGTTGCTTAAGTGTTTTTATGTTAAATTAAAACCATGGATTTGAATATCTATCCTCTCCATACTGAATAGTGGGAGAGTGCATTGGGACGTCGGTTGTTATTATTGTTGATGAATTTCTATAAATTTGAATGAATAAAATTTATAACAAAATTTTTAACATTATTAATATTTATTCAAAGATTTCTATGAAGATATAGACACGTAGTTCTAGTTCATCATGACTTCATCCACTTTTACCCCTTGCCACCTCCAGTTATCTCTGCGACCATCATTACAAATACCTTCAATTACCAATCATCACATATTATTATCATCGTCGCTAGTCATCATTCACCATCACTATTCTATTTCTATCTTTAACTATAATTATTAATTGTCACCACTATCATAATCAAACGTTATTATTAACCTACTTTCAGCTACCATTACCACGTACGAAGCTACTGGTGAGAACCATCATCATCGCCCAATACTTGATTCCAAATCGATGCCCATAATCATCATCCCCTCTGATTGTCATAATTTTTATAAATACTTTGTTAAATTTTGTATAAATAAATATAGAAACAATTGAAATATCAATTTTGTTACACAAATTAATCTTATAACATTCCTGCAATTAATTCTAAGTTTTTTTTAATGTGAAATTAACTTAAATATGAGGGGATAAATCACATTATAAGACAAGTGAAGGACAAATCCCCTTTTCAAATCAAATTAATGACATGGAAAGGTGAGGAAAAAATGGCATGTGCATGGCCAATCAAAGATCTCAACAATTTTGGTCAAACAAGAACATAATTAAGATTTTTGGTTTGATATGTTTCTTGTAAATTTAATGAACTACCAACAAAAAATAATAGTAATCGTGAATGAAACTGTTCCTTCTTTAATAAAAGTTTTAAATTTGAGTATTGAGTATTAATTTTTTTGATACAAAGTGTTTTTCTTATAAAACCCAGCCTACACAACTGATGTAAATTTAAATTAATTAAATTTCAATACAAATACTAAATATCGAAATGATGAACTGTTTTATGGTATAACCTCTTTCTTATTGGTCCATAATTTTGGATAAAATGTACCAGCAAATTATAGTTATCTAAGTTTTATGTTAGTTGGTACATTGAGGCACTTGGGCCCCTCTTCTCTATCCATAATTACTTTAGAATAATTTTGTGATTATTCCTCATTAAATTTATATCTTACCATGAAGATTGCATTATACCGATGAGGATCATGATCGAGTGATAAATATTCTTTTATTTATAATTAAAATCTCAGGTTAGAGCTTGGGTATGAAGTCATCTTTATTAGGGAACGTTTTACCCTCTAATATGACTTTTCAGCATAAATTCAAATTAATCAAGCTCTAATATAGATATCTAATTTAAGACTTATCCGTCCAAAAAAGAATTTAGAAAGAAACAAAAATGACACCACCATTTCCTTTAGGAAAAATAATTGAATTGACAACTTGTAAGAATTTGTGTTTATCAAAATAGGCATTGTGAAATTTACATTATGCATTCCACCATGAGAAAAATTGAATAAAAAAAGAAATATGATAAGTCAATTTCAAGCATAGGGAGTTGTTAAATTATTTTTCAAAATATTTTTAGTTCTTTTGCAAGGAAAAATTCTGATATAGGGATTATCTTTTATTTATTTATTTATTTGTTTACATCTAATTTTCTTTATTTTTTTTTCGCATTGATTCGATCAATTTGACAACCGAGGAGTGCTAATCTGAATTCGTGTGGCAAATTTTCATTATATGATAACAATAATATTATATTCCGTTTAATCCTACTAATAGTGTTAACATAGCATAAAATATACACATACGCATATCTTACCCCTATTATAGAAGATAAATAGAATAAAAATATTGATTATAATAGACCTTCGCCTCAAAAAAAGAAAAAAAAAGAAGAAATTCTAAGCAAATCCAATAAAAAATGGCAAAATAGATAAGACTCACGTAATTTTGATTTTTGAAATTCGATTTCGAGACTGCTGATTAAGAACGAGAAGGAATTAACTACTTACCACTCTACCACACATATGGGGCAAATCCAGTGGCAGAGCCATATGGTCTTGAGGAGTCAATTAACACTCTTTCAGTAGAAAAATTATATTGTGTAGTTACATAAAAATATTATCTTTACATATATATATATATATTAGATATTGACATCTCCTGACATCCTTTCGTTAGAAAATTATATTGTATAATTAAATAAAAATATTATCTTTACGTATATATTCTTAGATATTAATATTCTCGGACACCTTTCGTAGAAAATTACATTGTATAGTTAGATAAAAAATATTATCTTTACGTATATATATTAGATATTGACATCCCCTAGCACCCTTTCATTAGAAAATTACTCCTATATTGTATAATTAGATAAAAATATTATTTTTAGATATATGTACTACATATTAACACTCTTAATTCCTACTTATTTATATTTGACACTCTTTAATAAAAATTTCGACTCGTCGCTAACAAATTTATTCGTCTGTCCAACTGTTCTTCTGAAGAAGTTTTAACAGTAAACAGTAACTAAAACTTAAAATAAGCTTAGTAACAACAAAACTGTGTAAAAATGGCGACAGCCACGTTGTTTCATCATCTTCAGCTCAAGTACATCTCTACACTCCCGAAAAAATTCTTCAATCTGGATCAATTTCATTTCCCATTGATCCATGACTTTACACTTTTCTGCTCAAAATCATGAACACCCTTTTCATCAAGATTTCACTTTTCCATCGTCGTCGTCTTCTTCTTCTTCTTCTTCTTCTTCTTCTTCCTTTTATCTTTCTTGAATCTGCATCTGGGTTTGGTTCAATGGGACCCATTTCAGCTGCTTTTGGTAAAGATGGTTTCTTTTGTGCTATTGATGCTAGTGGCAAACAAGATGTTATTTGTTGGGGTAATAAAACTAATAATCCTGATGTACTTAACTACCCCACTGATGTTCCCTCCATGGCTGCTTTATCTGGTGGTGATGGTTTTCTTTGTGGCATTTTATCAAACACTTCACAGGCATTTTGTTTTGACTCAATGGGATCAAGGTCTGATCTTGTTCCTAATGTTTATAAATCTAATGCTTATTCTCATATTGCTGCTGGTAGGAATCATGTTTGTGCTATTAGGGGAGCTTATTATTCAGAAAGTGATTGGGGAAGTGTTGATTGCTGGGATGTTATTCGAAAATCTAATGGTACCTTTGTATCAAGGGAGAGTTCATTGTTTTATAATCAGTATACTAGCTCATATGTTTTTAGGAAGATAGTCTCTGGAGATGGATTTAGTTGTGGGGGTGTTAAGGATGGAGGGGTTCTTTGTTGGGGTCCTAATTCTAATGGCCTTGGTATATCGGAGAATGTTCATACCTTAACTGCAGGGATTGATTCTGTTTGTGGGATTCTAGAAGAGTCTAGTCAGGTTAAGTGTTGGGGTGCTAATGCCTCATATGGCATCCCTCCGGTGGTGGTGCCATTCGTGTCGTTAGCAGCTGGTGTAGAGCATTTTTGTGGGATTAGACAAGATAATCATGGGATTATGTGTTGGGGAAACTATAATTCATCTCTGATTCCAAAAGGATCAGGCTTTCTTGCTATTGCTTCATCAGATTTTATCACTTGTGGTATTAGGGAAGGCGATTTGGTTCTTGATTGCTGGTATACAAATATTTCATCAGAAGTAGATTATGATCCACCCTTGCAGCTCTGTAGTCCGGGATTGTGTACCCCTGGTTCTTGTGGTGAAGGGAAATTTTCGTTCAATGCGAGCCTTCTGAATGAGGCAGATTTGACAAATTTGTGTGTTAGGAAGGATCTTAAGATTTGTTCACCTTGTGGAGTGAACTGTTCTGAAGGATTCTTCCCCTCTAGTGCTTGTACTGGAAATGCTGACAGGGTTTGTACTCCTTGCTCTCTCTGCCAGAATACCTCTTGTTCTGATGTTTGTAAGCTCCAAATATCGGCAGAGATGAAGCAACAGCATCAGCATCAATTGCATCAATTATTCATCATAGTCGGGTCTTCTGCTTTTGGTTTCTTGTTGTGCTTAGTTGGATTGTGTTTGTTAATCCGCACGATATCCAGCAAAAATAAGGAAGGAGGAAAGAACCAATTCGCCTCCTGTATTCGCAAGCCTGAGAAGGAAACTGATGCAATTACTGACCCTCATCCTCCTGTGTCCGTGGCACCGTGTCCAGGGGAAGCTCAGGTTTTCCGACTTTCAGAGCTGAAAGACGCCACTAATGGGTTCAAGGAGTTTAATGAGCTTGGAAGAGGAAGTTATGGATTTGTTTATAAAGCTGTTCTTCCAGATGGGAGGCAAGTAGCAGTTAAGAGGGCCAATGCTGCTACGATAATACACACCAACAGCCGGGAGTTTGAAATGGAGTTAGAGATCCTCTGCAGTGTTCGACACAGCAATATAGTTAATTTGTTAGGCTATTGTGCAGAAATGGGGGAAAGGATTCTTGTTTATGAACTAATGCCTCATGGAACACTTAATGACCACCTCCATGGGGGTCTTTCTCCCATGAGCTGGAACCTAAGGCTGAAAATTGCAATGCAGGCTGCAAAGGGGCTCGAGTACCTTCACAAAGAAGTTTCTCCTCCTATCGTGCACCGTGATGTGAAGAGTTCAAACATTCTCTTGGATGCTGAATGGGGAGCTCGGATTGCAGATTTTGGACTGCTTACACCTAACGAGAAAGATCTTAACGGAGACGTGCATATGGATGTCTATAACTTTGGGATCGTGCTGCTAGAGATTCTTAGTGGAAGAAAAGCTTATGACAGAGATTGCACACCTCCAAGTATCGTCGACTGGGCACTGCCTCTGATCAGACAAGGGAAAGCAGCTGTTATCATAGATCGTTACGTTGCTCTTCCAAGAAATGTTGAGCCTCTGCTTAAACTTGCTGAAATTGCAGAGCAGGCATTGCGGGAAAATCCTACTGAGCGCCCTGATATGTCACAGTTAGCACTTCTGTTAGAGCAGCTAGTGAAGGATGTAATGATATCATAGCCTTCTTTTCGGAGTCTTATATTAATTTTTTGGTGGATTGAAATTTCTCAGAAAACAAAATCAGAGAGGATAGCATATTGGTGAGTAATGCTCTTCTGCAATTGTACATTTCTATGAGCTGCATGTAAATTTTGTGCTTATTTTTTTGTTTGCCACATTCTTGGACAAATGTCAACAATGAATTTTCAACTTTTTCTTATAGCAATGAAATATCTTTTGCTGCATTGAATTATCTTTAATTTTATATGATAATGATAATGATAGTCCTCTTTGTTAGCGGAGTAGATGGGATGAGACGGTAATATTTTGCAGTGTACCTGCTTACTTAGACAGCAGATAAACTGACAATGTGATTTACACCATAGACGATAATAATTCACTTGAAAGTGCTGGTTTTGCAAAATTTTCTGTTATTTCAATAACTATTCTCAGTTGGATGTTGTGGCATTTAGTGCCAAATGAAAACACAGTTGTCATTAAAAGTGAGTCTAGAATTTAAGCTTGATGAGTTTAACCCCTAAGGTTCTTCCCAGTTAACTTATTATACTTTGGGTGAGAATGCGAGACTTGAAATCACGAAATGATGTAACTGAGGTGTTGGCGAATCCCATGAGAGAGCCTGCTCGACACAGAACGATGATTGATAAATTCCTTGCCACTCTTTGAATCCTATGTGACCTCTCATGTTACAGTATTGTTAGCATGATGGACAGATCATACATAGAATATCTCCTAGGATCTAGATTAAGATATTCTCGATATGGTAAATTTTAACAAGGCCTGAAGAATGTTATTTTTTGCTGGCTAATGTATAGAGATGTTATCTTCCAAGGTCTTTATCTGTAGAATTCGCTCAAAAATTAACATTGTATCATTTGCATTTCATAGATTTGGGCAATGATCTGTATTATATAAATATGGTATGTAGCAGAGTTTATTATGCTGTCAAAATTAGTACTTTATCCGGACTGTAACTGAGATGCTCAAAGACTATTAGCAAGGTCACAAATTCAAGCTAGGGAAACAACTTCGACTGCTTACAATAGACTTGTGTGCTTCGGTCTTCTCCGAACCCCGTACATAACAGGAGCTTAGTGCACTAGGCTGCCTTGTTCTCCATCTTTAATTTTCCTTGTTGAGCTTTGCTGACAGTGTAGCTGATTATTGATAAGGATTATATCCTAGACACTAATTACGTAGTTAACCTTGTTTTTTTTAATCTTCAAAGTTAATAGTGGACAGATCATCTGTTAAAGAGAGCTATTATGACCTAAAAGACAATTATTTTTACTTTTTTGCACCTTTTATTGTACTGGTCTGTTTGTTGTTATTGGATGAGTAGGAAAAGCAAAAGTTCAACTAGGATCACAACACTTTTTTCTTTATATTGGAAGTGATCCATAAAGCTACAATTGATTGGTCTTTTTCATAAGAATATTCAATATCTATAGCTTTATGGAATTAGTTAGTTCCAATCAAAAGGTGTCATGTCCTATAGTTGAACCTTTGCTTTTCCTACTCAAACAACAATAGGGTCTGACGAGAGGAGATAGAGAGGTTGTTTTCAAAGGCTCCCTACTCAAGTAACGCATATCAAAGAATATACAGAATTAGTAAAGAAGACATAATAAACATTAGAGGAAGCATTACATAACATGCATGGAAAAGGAACAATAACAACTGCAGCTACAACAAAATAATGCAATAACCGAAGCACAAGAAACAATATACAGTAACAGAAATCGAAGGACAAAAACTAAAGCATGTGCAGACAATGCTTTTTCTTGTAGAACTGAAGTTAGTTGCTAAACCTGTTGAGACTGTTAGAAAAAGCAGTAGTATCAAGAAAAAGTGCATAAAAACTAGGATGCTTTTCCTCGTTTTTCCTTCATGTTTTCGGACAAAAATGGAAACCTGTTAAATCATACTAGACAACATTTCTTTCCCTCTTTTTGTGGCCGAAAGGTTGAGATCATTAAGGAATCAACAGAAGGGAAATGAAGGAAAAAGTTCTTCTTTCCACCTAAAATTATGAGATACTGTTAACCAAGTCTCCTCTTATTCAAATACTTCCAAACCAAAACAGTTGCAGAAAATAATATAAAGGGACTTGCTTTATAGTGCTGGAGAATATGGACGGTACAAGAAACAAACATATGGATCTTTAGCTTTTGACTGTCAATAACTGCCTTTTCGGCTGCTTCTTATTAAGAACAAACCGTTGATTTAAGGATATACTGGAAACAGACTCTCTACTCTAAGGTACGAGTAAGGTTTGTGTACACTCTAACCTCTCCAGACCCCACTTTGTGAGACTATACTGGCACCGTTGATTATTACTTAAATATTACACATTTTATTGTCGAGTCTGTTGTTACATAACAACGGAAGCAACTCATTTGGTGTGATTGCTGTGTTGTTGCCTTACTTTTTTCCGCATCTTGCCCTTATTATGTACCAAGGGAGCCTTAGAGTAACTAGTAAAGTTGTTGTCATGTGACCAGGAGGTCACGGGTTTAAACCTTGGAAACAACCTCTAGCAGAAATACAAGGTAAGGTTGCGTACAATAGACTATTATGGTCAGGCCCTTCCTTGGACCCTGCGCATAGAGGGAGCTTTAGTGCACTGGGCTTGCCCCTTTTTTTTTGCCCTACCTTTTTTCGTTAATAACTCTACCCCATGCCCTACTTTTTCATTGTATTAGTGTAAACTTATTCTTCAAATTGTTGATGTGAGACATTGTGAAACGACAACCTAATCAAGTGATATAGTCATCATCAGAACAATACGACAAGACAATACGTAAGTTATGAAACGATAAGTAACAACTGTCCAAAACTAGTTGTAAAAGATCAGAACTTCAACATGAAGGAGAAAAAGAAAAGTAAGAAAACCAGGAGTTCTTTTTCTCGAGTTAGCGGTTCCAAACTCAAAATGATTTACGCTTTGCTATTTTTATCTTTTGGTTACTTGTCGTGTGGCGCCTTGCCTTTTCTTTTGCCTATAAATTCTGCTGCAGAGGTCACTTAAACTACAACATTCTGTAGTAGTTCCAGCAGATTCTTGGCTATTTCAGGATATCAAGACAAGCTGTTTGATTCAATCTTACAAGACTTTGGAACTCCAGAAAGGTAAGTTCTCTTGTTTTCGTGATAGATAACATAACGTGCCTGGCTCCTTGTATGCCATTTGCATTGTTCCACCGATAACTGATGGCCTTTTCAGATGGCATTCTAGGAGCCAAGCATGTATAAAGCTTCACTCAAACATTTTCTAGAGTTGTTTATTTACTTGAAATTTTCTTACTTGCATACTCTAATCTTCTTTTAGTGTGAGTCGAGAGTCTAGAGTTGTTTATTTACTTGAAATTTTCTTACTTGCATACTCTAATCTTCTTTTAGTGTGAGTCGAGAGTATCTAAAACGACCTCTCTAGGCTGCAAAGGTAGGGTTAAGGCTCGCGTACACCCCAGTTATGAGACTATGTTGTCTAGTTTTGTGATTCAAGCAGTCTATGCACGAAAAGAATGTAGATCGCCTGTAGAGTAAGTCTGTCTTAGTACTTTTTTATCAATCCCGAGTTGTTATCAAAACTTGTCAACCTAGAAGCCTATCAGTTCTTCTCTTTGATGCGTCCCTTATCTATCCACCATCTCTCGTTGTCTAGTTTTGTGATTCAAGCAGTCTATGCACAAAAAGAATGTAGGTCGCCTGTAGAGTAAGTCTGTCTTAGTACTTTTTTATCAATCCCGAGTTGTTATCAAAACTTGTCAAACTAGAAGCCTATCAGTTCTTTCTCTTTGACGCGTCCCTTATCTGTCCACGATCTCTCATGAGCCTCACGACAGATTCAACTGAACCAACATTTTCAACTCTAATAATGTAAACCTGCTATGTCCTTGCTTCTTGCCTTATCTTTTACGAAGAAACTAATCTAAATAGAAGCCCTTCTTTCTCATAGTCAGCTTTCTCCCTTCTATATTCGACTTTCAATCCTGTAATTTTTAATTTGTAACGGATTTTATAGTAAGAAACATATATGTTGAATTCATCAAATTTAAATAAAATTTGCTAAAATGACAAAATTAGATATGTTATTACGGGTTATAACATTATATAATATTGATTACGAATTTTAATAATTTAATTACAAGTTATAATAAATATATACATCATACCCAATCTTTACCAATTACATACTCAAACATATATCTAACAGATTTGAGTATGTAATTGGTATGGAATGGATGTAATGTATATATCTATTATAACTTGTAATTAAATTGTTAAAACCCGTAATTGCTAGAACTTGCAAATCATTATCTAATGTTACAACCCGTAATTGCTAGAACTTGCAAATCATTATCTAGTGTTACAACCCGTAATAACATATCTAATATTTGTCATTTTAGCAAATCATTCCAAATTTAAATACTGAATCTGCTTCTCTTCCCTAGTCACGCCCACGGGATCTTGAGCAAGCGGTGTTAGTCTATTGTCACAATTTTTCTAGTCCTAGAAATTATGATGGTTTTAACTTTAAAGGCTTTACTTCGTATACCAAGTTGATATTTGCCATATATTTTGAATTTACATTTGAAACTTGAAAATTTAAGTTGTTGAAGTTGTGATTTCTGAAATTTGGAGTTGTGTTTGGACGTGCATTTTACATGATTTTTTTTTTTGAAGTTTTATAAGTAGAAGTCCCAAAAACTTGAAAATATTTGAAGATCAAATTTTATGATCAACGGATAATTTAATTTCTTTTTTTTTCCTTCAAGAAGTCTATCAAGATAGTCCTTTATGTACGGTCTAGTAGTATTTTTGACCTTTATCTATACTACTAAATGTAAATTATGCCTTAAATCTGCAAAAATGGACAATTTTTGGTCCAACTTTTATAGAGTGGCTAATGGAAGGCTTTTTCTCCCTTCACTCATTTATTTGAAAATAGTAACACTAGTTAGAACAAATTGTTCTTAAGAAAAATATATGACCAATTCTTAGAAAATATATATATATATATATATATATATATTAATAATGATCTAAAGTGGTTTCTATCTTCCTTCTTGAAAATTTTGGTTGAGTAGTACCTGTCTCTCTACCCCATAAAAGTAGAAGTATGATTCAGTTGTTTGCTTAAACGGACAACTGTCGATCGTCGTGTCTGCTTCAGCTGCTATATGTTGGACGACATGTATGCTTCAACTATTTACTTAAGCAGAAGACTGTTATTCAACGTGTTTGCTTCAACTGCTATAAAAATATTTTGCAAATTTTTTAATTTAATCTTTTTAAGATACTTGCTTACTTCAATTATAATTTTATAATATTATTCCTAATAAATAATTTCCATAGTTGCTTCAACTATGATTTCTCATTCTATATATTTGAGCTATTCAACATATCAAGGGTAAATTTACTATTCTGATTATAGGTTCACCTGAACTTTATTATTTTTTCCTAAATCTTATACAAACATTCAAAAATTTACTAAATACTATAAATATTTGACTGTAAATTCGATTGTTACTATATTATTAACTTAAAATTGATATAAAAATTCATAGACTTTAAAGGAGACCTGGTCCAAAATGCAATCCAAACTCTTTTTTTTTTAAAAAAAAAAAAAAAAAAGCAGTCATGAGACTGTTTAATTTTGTTGGTACTTGGTCAATTGACCAAACTTCTATTTATGTCACACTAAGTACAAAGTCTTAATTCTAGACTGTGTCTAATTTTGGTAACTCCTCTTTTGACATCAAGAATTCAAAACTCATTGGCTTATTAATCAAAATTATGATCATTACTTTTTTATAATCAAATGTGGCTTGGTATATTTTAATAATTCACATAAGAGTAATTATTTGGTTGATTATTAAAATATTTGAATTGGGGTTTGTAGCACTTATATTTCTTTAAATTTAATGCCATCACATTTTCCACTTTGAGTAAATCCCTCTCAAAGGGGATAATATATTTTTCAAAATAAAAAAAATGTGAGGGTGATTGAAGGTGGGGTTGGTTGAAAATTATCAATAAAAAATTGTTGGACAAAGAGACCTCTATTATTATCTAATCCATGAAAAATAAAGTTTGAAGGATAATATATATAATAGTGACAAAATAATAGGTTGATTTTTTTAATAAAATTAATGTTTGTCCCAAAAAATTGAGACTAGTTCTAGATTCTATGCTATGGTGATAATTATGTTTACCCATTAGTTAGGTCACTTACAATTGTAATCATTTTCTCCAAATTAATTAAAGATGTTATTAATCTTTTATACTCCAACTGTCTCATTTTATGTAATATTTTTCTTTCGTGTAAAGGCTATTAAAGGAAAATAACTCATTGGAATAAAACGTCCTTGTTCACAAATAATCAATTGAACAAGAGAGTCATTTTGCTCATATCTAAAGTAATATTATGCTACTTAACATACACATGTACTTCATAGAATAGTTATATTATAGTCTTTTTCAACAAAATAAAATTATATATGTGCTTGTAACACTCCAATTTTTTTTAAGCTAAGACCGAGTCATCCTTCATATGATATAGGATTTTAATTGAAGATTCTTAGTTGAGTATAGATGTTAAAGTCAATTTCTTAGTATGAGAATAGAATTGGAGCTGATATAAGATCGTAGTTTTAATGTATGATTTTATAAAAGTTAGATGAACCAATGACTTGTAAGTTGTATAGACGTGCTAGGATCAATTCCTAAGTATTTAAAGTATATTAGATGTGATTTAGAGTTATAAGAGATCTTTTACATCAAGCCAAGTCCAAAGAATTTCTAGCAACTAAGTTTTCATATGAGTCAATAGAAGGGTCAACTTCAAATGACCATATCTCCTAAAGTATAATGAGTTGGATGACCCGTAATATATCAAATCGAAGATATTCTAATTAGCTTTCCAACGCATCTAATTTCGCGTTAATCGAAGTTCGAAGTAGAAAGTTATGACCATTTAAGTGGAGAGGCGTAGAGCTGTCCGAAAGTCCGAGCCCGGAGCGCGTCGCGGACCCCTCACTGGATGAGTTAATGACGTTTTTTCTTCATAATTTGGGGTATTTTTGTCCTAAAACCTTTAGGGGTCTATTTATGGTCCCCAAAACATATAAAACATCAATTTTCATCATCAAAACCCACTCCCTTTTCTTCTAAACATAAACACTCAAGAATCATCAAGAAAACCATCAAGTTAGGATTAACTTCCAAAATTCATCCTCAAGGTAAGTTATTCTTCATGAATTTCAATCTACTCCGCCCCGAATTTCTTCATCTATTCATGAAGATCTAATAGGATTTTAAATCATAACCTGGGGTTTCAAGAAAACAAATTCAAGAATCCCAAGAAAGTATTTCTTGACTCTTCTTCTTCAAAAATTATAGTTCTTCATCAAGAACTCTAAAGAGTCTAAGTCAAGAATTCAAGAATCAAAGATAATTCTATTAATCAATGTCCTTCAAAGTTCTTTCAACGAAAATTGAGGATTTTCTCGAAGAAAGAGAAGAGAAGATCGCAAACATTCCCCAAACTTCAAACAACGATTTCTCTCTCAATTTTGATCAGATTTGAGTGATTCAAAAGGCTAAGTTGTATATTTTCCCGAGGAGAACACCGTGGGAGTTTCAGAAATTGATTTTGGTGCATTTTTTTGAGGTAAAATTCGTGATTTTGCTGCTGCATTTTTAATATAATTCGAAAACTTTAACATGCGATTTCTTCCTCATATTAGCTCCTTTTTTGAAAGGGTTTTCGCCGTTGAATTTCTTCTTATTAGGGTAACACTTTCATTTTTAAATTTTCAGATTTTGATGGTATTTTTCTCGCAATAAAATTTTTGGACCGTTTTACCCTTTTCACCCAAATTAATTGATTTTAGTGTCATTAGATTCATTATATAATTATGATGCTATATTTGAATAGATTTTGGTGAATTGGAGTGTCATAGAAAGAAAAAGCTTCGGAATTGACGTGATTCGAGACTTTATATAAGACAAGTGAATTTCTTAACCTTTGTTAAGAATATAGAATCTTGTGCTTCTTGTGTGAGGTGTTGAGAATGATTTATGTAGGCTTTGATTGAAATATTTGAATTGGGTAATTATCTTATGTTGATATTTGACTTGTGAATTAATGATGGAGGTTTATATGTGAAATAGTGATTATTTGTTATTGATATCGAAGTGATAATTACTTTTAGATGTGAATGTTCTTAAGGTTGTGATGGTATTGAGATTGAGGATATGAGAACATTTATGGTATTGAGCTACTCGTTCTTGATTTTGAGATATATGAATTTGTATGGGCATCTTGCATATTTTATTTCCATGAACATGTGCATTTACTATGTGATTGTTAGATGTCCAAGAAAAGAAATGTAAAGTCGATGGGAAATGGTTCCGGCTAGTGAAAAAGAATGAGAATTAAAAGAGATACTATGATTCGATGGGTTGGGTCGCGCGCCGTGACAGATGCATGGACTAGGAGTCCCCGATGGATCCCGGGCTGTATTACAGCGGGTGTGTATCACTAGGGCAGACGTGCATCATTCTACGTGACATGCATTGCATTGCATTACATCTCATTATCATTTATAAGAGCGTGAGTGTTTTGTGAAACTTGTGATAAATGCATTTGATCCCTGGTGTTGTTGATATATAATAGTTGTTGTGGTTATTGAGCTATCTGCTATGTACATTGCGAACTGTTAT
>JAPFFP010000113.1:1610489-1652279 GCA_026153255.1 Solanum medicagineum | reverse complement strand
CCATAAAAAGATGAAATCCAATTAAATTTAAACCTCATGCATGTAAAGTCATACACCATCATTAATTTATTACATGATTGGATTTTGAGAATAAAATAATATTTTGTAATGGAAGGTATGCAATAGTTTAAATACCATATTAAGAAACATCTTTCACTTTTTATAATTGTTGGTGTTAGTGTTATTGTGGTGATAGTGGTGAATATAGATCTTAGTCCATCCATAAAAAGTCTTTACATTAAGCACAAACTCAACATGTAAGTCAAGTATTTTTATTCCCAAAAGAAAAAAAAGTAGTTAAAAAAAATCATCCAAAGTAAAGAATAGAGTTTTTCATAAGGTTGTTTGATATATTATGATTAACCTATCTTGTGGCATCTTCTCTTTTAAATTGAGTATGCTAAACAATCGTTGCAAGAGAATAACAATAATAAAAAATTATAAAAAGCTTCAAATATATTGTTGATTTGCAAGAAAGTAATATAATGATTTAAGAAAAAAAATGAAAAAGGTTCAAATATGTTTTAATTAGAATTTGAGCACATACATATGCTGTTTGTTAATGGTTTAGCTCATACATGTTCTTATCGTTCAATAGTTGATTCAAACATAATCATTATTTAACCGTAATATCTAATTAATCTAGTTAGCAGATTAATAAGTAAAAATGTTCTCAAATATGCCTTTAAAGTATGTACTTCTTCTGTTCATTTTATATGTTTATTTTGAACTTTACACGTCTCATAAGAAAAATAATTAAAATAAATATTTTAACACAATATCCATATTAATAAACTTTGCACACTTCTTAAAAAGATAATAATATATATGAATAATTTACCATAGTATCTATATTAGCTTAATTGATTATAATATAAATCTTGAAAAATAATTTTTAAAATATTAAATAAATAAAATTTAAGAAAAATCACATACTTCCATAAAATTAACCCTACATTTATAGAAAAAAAAGAAGGCTAAAGCCATAAGCGGCCCCCTATACTTATTTGGTTTTTCTGCTTCAACACCTCAACAAGGCTGTCTTCCGATTAAACCCTCGATTCCCTTTAAAATGCCTACCCATCAGGCATACCTTGCTGAGTTGACACTCAAATATAAAAGATAAAATGTGTATGTATCTCAAACGCAAATAAATTCTATATGGACCAATAGAATAATGACATGTGGTGATTGGATCCAATTTTTTTAAAATACTATTTAAATAATTTAAAAAGAATTTCTAAGAAATAAAAATTTATTTATGAATTAACCCACCCCGAACCTTCTTCTTCATCAATCTGCAGCGGCAATTAACTCAGCCCCAACCCCTTGCTTCTTCATCAAATGTCTTTCTCCGGCGGCGGCACTGTCAATAAATATTCACCTCCACCTCTTAATTCTTCTCCTTTAAACCTTATCATTTTCACCTATGTAGGGAGTATGTCATTATTGTGCATCCAAACTAAAAATTCATCCTTCGTCTTACTCCGATAGCATGAAAAATCTCCACCCATTACGTTTATTTTTTTCTCGCTAACAATAATAACAAAATTTTGCTAGGAAAACATAACCAGTTCATATTCTTTGTTGGAAAAATGGAGCTTTGCGGAATATTTGAAAAAAATGAAAGAAGTAAACAAGTAGAAGAAAAATTGAAAAGGGTGAGAGAAGAGAGAGAGGAGGAAATGGAGGGATGGTGCGTGTATAAAGCCACTGCAAAGGAATAGTGGAAATGATTGCAATGAGGGAACATTGAGTTGAGGAAGAAGATGGTTCTCCCTTTTTTTATTTTTCATTTTTTAAAAAAAGAATTAGGTGTATAAGTTGAAAAAGTAAAAAAAAAGAAAAATGATTACACTGTTCTAATTGTTTTACGCGCCTGAACAAAAGTGTTTCTCACCTTGAGTGCCGACTCAGTGAATATGTCTGATAGGTAGACTTTTTGAAGGGAATGAGGGCTTAATGAGAAGATAGTCTTGTTGAGGTGTCTAAGCCAAAAAACCAAAACAAATATAGGAAGCCGCTTATACCTTTAGCCAAAAAAGAAACACTACATTTATAGAAAAAATTATGGAATGGGAGAAGATGTGTATATTAGTCACAAGCAACTTGAATGAATACAAACATTACCTAATCAAATCAGACCAATTTTAGTGCTTTACCAAAAATTTAATAACACCTTGTTTGGGTGGTTGTTGTCCATTATTGCAACATTCCAATTTTTTTTAAGTTGAGGCTAAGTCATCCTTCATATGATATAGGATCTTAGTTAATGATTCTTAATTGAGTATAAGTGTTAAAGTCAATTTCTAAGTGTTAAAGTCAATTTCTTAGTGTGAGAATAGAATTGGAGGTGATATAAGATTGCATTCCTAATGTAAGATTTTATAAAAAAATTAGATGGACCAACGACGTTTAGGTTGTATATACATGCTAGGATGAACTCCTAAGTATTTAAACTATATTAGATGTGATTTAGAGTCATAAGGGATCTTTTACATCAAGCCAAGTCCAAAGAATTTCTAGCAACTAAGTTTTCGTATGAGTCGATAGAAGGGTCAACTTCAAATGATCATATCTCCTAAAGTATAATGAATTAAGTGACCCATAATATATCAAATCGAATATATTTGAATTAGCTTTCCAACGCATCTAATTTTGCCTTAATACGAGTTTGGAGTAGAAAGTTATGACCATTTTACTGAAAACCTGCAGAGTTGTCTGAAGGTGCGCGACGGCTTCGAGTCGCGGACCCAATGCGGACCCTTTCTGGATAAGATAAATGACATATTTTATTTTATTTGGAGGGTACTTTTATCCTAAAACCTTTGGGGGTCTATTTAAGATCTCAAAACGTATAAAACGTCGATTCTCATAATTAAAAACCCTTTCCATCACTCCTAAACATAAACACTCAAGAATCATCAAGAAAGTCATCAAATTAGGATTAACTTTCAAGATTCCTCCTCAAGGTAAGTTATTCTTCATAAATTTCAATCTATTCATCTATTTATGAATCTCTAATAGAATCTTAAATCATAAACTAGGGTTTCAAGAAGACGAATTCAAGAATCCCAAGAAAGGATTTCTTGATTCTTCTTTTTTCAATAATGTAGGGTTCTTCATCAAGAACTTTAAAGATTCTACGTCAAGAATTCAAGAATCAAAGAGATTTCTTCCAACCAACGTCCTTGCAAGTTCTTTCACTTTAAAAGAACTACCAAGATTGAGAGTTTTCTCCAATCAATCTAGTACTCGTCAAATTTTGATGGTAATATCAAGTTTTCAGGTATGTAAGGCTATTCACAGCATTGGATTGAGTTCATCCACGCGCCCCACATGTTAATTCTCCATAATTGAGTTCAAGTAGAGTTTTACCCTAAGTCTTGAATTCTAAATGAGTTAATTCCTCTTCCATTGAGTTAAATTATTTATGCATTGAGTTTATTATTATTTTTATATCTTACATTGTTGGAACTTTCATTCGTGGATACTTTCTCATTAACCATAATGAAGTTGATGATCATGAATTTCCTATACATTCTTTGATATTAAGATTGATGACTTTTCATGCATTAAACAAGTATTTTGAATAAAGTTTTTGCATGTTTTAGTAAAGATGATGACTTTTCTATGCATTGATGAAAGAGTAATTTAAACTAATACTATATATATATTTTATTAAGTCCAAAGAATTATATTTTAAGGAACACAGTTTGATGAGATGATGCATGATTTAATGAGTTTTTGAAGAAAAACATGAGATTTACTAAAATCTTCTACTAAATTGGGGTCTTAAGTTGAGAGACTACGTTTAATTGTTAAACTAGTTAAACCCCAAAGTTACTACAAAAATCTATGAATCTTGATATCTTGCTTTAAACTCAAGAAAAGTATTAGTATAAGTATTTTATGAACAGTGAAGCATGAAGCCTATGATTTTAGACAGTTTTGAGAAAAGTTAAGGAAATGTTAAGTTGGGCTAAGTCCCAAAGAGAAGACAATAATACTTTGAGAAAGAATATTCTTTTAAGTATGAGCATATAATTAATAATTTTAGGAGTAGTATTAAGCACCGATATGAGTGAGAGTAATAATAGCTTGAACTCATAAACTACGTAGCCAACGTAGGATAGGATTGTACCAAGGTACGACTCCTCACTTGGCACTGAGATGACCCAGTTTTGGGATGGATCCACTTCCCTAGTTTTCGTTCCTTACCCCGATAAAGTATGAGACGGCTCCGGCAGCATGGGCAAGACCTTGTATCATCATGAAGCTCATAGTGATGGTTGTCGGTTAGAGAAACTCCCCAAGAGATAAAGTTTATTATTTTACACACTGAGATTTATTATTTCTTTATTGAAATATTTCTTTTTATTATGTTGCATATTTAATTAAGTTGAGCTATTTACAGAGCTAAGCATTTAAGTATCATAATTCTTATATATTGAGTTGTGTTCATTAATGCACTAAAGCCAGTATTTCTTTATATTAAGTTGCACTTTTAAACAAGTTAAAAAACATATGTTTTACTTGGATGACGTACTTTTGTCAAATAAGCTATCTTAAAGTTCAATTTTAAAGTGAGTTTCATATTCTTAATACTTTTGGCCATCTTACATACCGTACATTCCACGTACTGATGCCACTCGGCGCTACATTGTTTCATGATGCAGGTACATGTTTTAGAGATCCTTAGCAAGCACTTTGTTGAAGATCTATTCAATCGCAGATAGTGGTGAAACCTCCTTACTTTCGGAAGAACCCCTTTTATTTTAGTTCATTTCTTACTTTATTGTCTTGAGGTAGCGTTGAACATATCTTGGCACCTTCTTATGAGTTGATAGAGACTTCATAAATTGAGTTAGATAGAGAATAGTAGAATCTAGGTCTTACTTTCAGAGTCAATTTTGAAGAACTATTATTATTTACTTCAAGTGAAACACCGAGTTATTTTAATACAAGATATAAAATTATTTTACATGAAAATTTGCATGCCCACTTGAGTACTTTCTTTTGTTTTATTAAATCTTCCGCTAATGAATAAGTGAGTTGAGCCAAGTAGTTCGCTTAGGAACCAGCAATAGTTTTTGAGTTGCGGTCATGTCTAGGATGTACGGGGCGTGACAATTATATCATATTAATACAATGTTTATTTTAATTATAAACAACAACAACAACATACCCAGTAAAATCCCACAAGTGGAGTCTGGGGAGGGTAGAATGTACGCAGACCTTACCACTACCATAAAAGTAGAGAGGCTGTTTCCTGGGGTTTATTTTAATTATATTATATCTTTTAAATTCATCATCAGATAATAACGAAAAGTCTCATTTTATATAACAACTTATTTGATGCAATTATGTCTTCTTATAATATTTTCCTCAATTCTATTTCATCCTACATTTTCATAATAACTCCACTCTATATCGCATTTTTCTCATAAATTTATTCATTCAAAAGAATTTAGATGTGACATCATGTAATGGTTAAAAATGATGTAATTCAATCAAATATTACGAAAGAAGTATCAAAAACACCCAATTTGGCACGAATTTATTAGTTTTGTCGCTAAATTATTGATCGGGTTAAAAATACTCCTTAACTTTGCAAACTAAGCTTAAATACATTCCACCTATTTCATACAGAAAAATGTATCATTCACGCACTACACGAAATATCAGTAGAATCTCATAAATAAAATTAGAAAATAATAAAATATATACAGATCAAAATTATTTTTTGATCAAATTAAATTCAAATATCATCTCAAATTGACGAACTAGGCTTAAGCACCTTTTTAATATATACAACAAAAAGAGAAAACTGTTCCATTTTCCCTTGAGATCTTTGATTGATGCTGTTCATGGTGGAACTTTACGCAATCGCATAATATCCTCCTCTTACCCATTTCCCATTATCCCCAACCCCACCTCACCCCCTAAGCCCACTCTCCTACCCCATTATCATCATCATCAAGATTCCTCTTTCCACTTCCTCCATAATCATCTCTTCAAATTTTACATATATATCTTTTTTGATTTCATTGTTTTTCTTCTTCTTCTTCTCTTCTGTTTATTCAAAACCCCATTTCGTATTTTCTACAATTTCAGGCCATAATTTGAGAAAAGGTGCAAAAGGGTGTTCGAATTTTGTTCATTTCCATCAATGGTTTGAACCAAAGTTTGTGAATTTAAGATTGGGGTTTCGATTCTTGATTTGGTGGTGAAAAGGTTTGATTTTTTCTTCTAAAAGATGGGTAATATGGGAAGCAGTGGTGTGAACGGCCGGCGACGGACTAGTAGCCGGAGGAGCCACCCACCGCCGCCTCCACAACCGCAACCTCCACAGCCGGAGATAAACGCGAACAGGTATGTGTTTGCGGCGGCGACGCCTTATCCTACCCAATACCCAAACCCTAATGCTCCGCCGTATTATCAATACCCGGGTTACTATCCGCCGCCTCCGGCGGCTATGCCGGTGCCGTTGCCAGCTCCGTATGATCAACACCATAGGATGGATCCAGGTCATGCTAATTGGGTTAACGGGCGGTACCCGTGTGGACCCATGATGCCTCCACCAGCACCATGGGTGGAGCATCAAAAAGCTGTAACAATAAGAAATGATGTTAACTTGAAGAAGGAGACTTTAAGGATTGAGCCTGATGAAGCTAACCCTGGCAAGTATCTTGTGGCCTTCACTTTTGATGCCACAGTTCCTGGGAGGTAACAAAATTGTCCTTTTTTCATTTTACTTGTTTGTTTTTTGGTGAAATTTATGCAAATTTATGTTATGTCGTATCTGTTTAACTGTTTCAGTTGAAGTGTATTCAAGTATATGTAGTAGTATTTGTACTTGTTCATAAGCCGAGCGTGTATTAGAAACAACCTCTTTTTATTTCCCAAGGTAGTGGTATGGCCGGTGTATCCTAGACTCTATTTGTGGGATTACAGTGGGGTATGTTGTTCATAAAATTGGAATAAACAAGTAGGAGTTTTAACTGGTACTTTTCCATCTGAATTCTTTAATTTGATTTTCTTACAGGATCAGACTTAAAGACTTTAATTTGACTTTGGTACTCTGTGTTAGTATTGTTGCTTACAGGGTCAGAGTTAAAAACTTCAACTTGACTTTGGTACTATGTTAGTATTGTGGAAAAAATAGTTAAATAATGGTTTGGAAGTTATCGGAAACAACATCTTAACCTCTCTCGAGGTAGGGAGGGTTAAGGTCTACGTACACCCACCCTCCCCAAACCCCACTTATTGGATCATACTGGGTATGCTGTTGTAATGATTTAGAAGTTAGTTTGATATATAAGAAATAAATTCAATATATGGGAGTTTCAATTCTTTCTTGCAGGGTCGCAGTCAAAGACTTAAACTTGACTTTAGTACTACGTTAGTATTAGAAAAAATAGTTGAATAATGGATTGGAAGTCAATTTGATATATAAAATATGATATTATAGTTTATATTTGAATAGGTAAGTGAATTTAAGTTCTTGAAATATGTATAGTGGTATTATAGGATGAAATTTCCAATAGAATGGTGTCCATCATCTTGGAACGTTCCAACTGGGGTGAGTGTCTATTTAAAATCAGGACGGAGGGAGAGATATTCTAGATTTATTTTGTTCCAGAAAGATTTGAACTTTACAATCATTCATTAATTTTGGTAACACATATATACAGTAATAGGTTTATTGATATTGGGTTGGCTTGGGATCAATTTATACTCGTGTTTTCTGTGAGACAATCTTTTGACAACCTCCCATATCATACCTGTAGATTGATACTTGTTGAGAGAGAAATTGGAACTTGATCAGCAAATTTATTTTAGCTTTGAGATTAATGTGATTTCTTTTTGTTGTTGCTAGTCTTACAATCTCTTAATGACCTTGGATGAGTAGATAGATGTGTGTATTTTAGGAAAAAAACTAATGATAGATTTCTACTGCTACATTGAGGGTTTTGTAGAGCATGACTTAGCATCGTTAGTGGAGCTATTGTTGTTCAATGGGAGTCAATTGGCAGTCCTCCATTGGAAAATTCGAAAACGTAGATAGCTTAATTTTTTTAAAAATATAGACGTCGAATCTCCTTGGCTTCTTCATCTGTTTCTTTATATTTTGAATCTCCTTAGTGAAAATCCACTAATCCTAGCTTTGCCACTGTTTTAGCATTGCTTTGGGTCATTTACATAGCCTTTGGGTCTAGTTAATAACTACCCGTCACTACAAAAATTGGAAGCAGTCTCTTGTTTAATGCTGATGTTCAAATCTCTTGGTAAGTAGTACGTAGCAACCATTAACTTTGGTCTTTACGCTGTTTTCTGAACTTGTACGAATTATTGCTCTCTTTTTTTGTTTAAAAATGGATGAGAGATGGTAAGAAATGTTTTGACAGCATATCCTGCATCATTATGTAGTAACATCAGACCTCAAGAGTGATATCTGCAGTGCTTTCCTTACAGCTACTCTGTTGTTGTAAATAAGGAAATGATCCGTGGAATCTTATGTTGAGATATACATCTAGAAGAAAAAATATAGTATCATCTGAGATTTGGTATGCAAATAATTTGATTATCAACTAGATTTTTTATTTTTCTAAAATAAAAATACTAGATCAATTACTTCTTAGAATGACTACGTAACATATTTATCTCACATGTCTAGAAGTTCCACAATGGTGTTTTATACTGAAAACTGGGGTGGTAATCCCCGAAGATTGAGATCTGATTCACTTGCAGTGATGGTACAATAACCAGGGACCAAAGGACGTGGTAGTGATTTCGAGGGGAAAAATATAATCACGGTGGTTGCTTCTTCTTTGTTGGTCATATGGATTCTATGTTCACTTCTCATTCTTCAGTCATCTGTTGCTGACTCTTAAGTGTAGCATCTCAATGTTGACGAATGTTGGACTTATCGAACTAATGAATTTAGTCAACTGTGAGATACTCTCTCTGTTTCAATATGTTTGTTTGGTTTTGACTTTGTATAAAGCTTAAGAAAGTACAAGAGGACTTTCGAATTTTGTGGGTCTTAAATTAAAAATATGTCCAATGTATCAAAATGCCCTTTAATCTTGTGGTCTTAAACATGTTAGGTGGAGAGTCGGAATTATAGAGTTGCCAAAAAAGTTACGAGGCATTCTTTTTTAAACGGATTAAAAAGGGAAGTAAACAAACAAATTGGAATGAAAGGAGTAGCAATTACTAGGAATGAGCTCTGATGTGCTAGTAGCTTTTAGGACACTGACATAAGAATTATCAAAGTAGCACTGTGCTTGTTTGTTGGTGAAAATTTGTAATTGCTTGGCAATATATTGTTGACTCTTCAAGTGAAATTTAAGTGCTTTCAATGGAAGCTAATTGAAATTATTTCTTGATCTTTTTTCTCTTGCAGCATGACTGTCATTTTCTTTGCAAAGGAAGGTGAAGATTGTACTTTGACTCCCATGAAGGAAAGCTTGCTTCCACCAGTAACTTTTGAGTTTCAAAAAGGTTTAGCTCAGAAATTTAGGCAACCTTCTGGAACTGGCATTGATTTTTCAATGTTTGAAGAGGCAGAATTGTCCAAAGATAGCGAGGCAGATGTGTATCCACTTGTGGTCAAGGCGGAGGCATCAATAGATATCCCAAGTGAATCAGAGGATGGAAGTGCAGCATCAGGATCCACTAATTCACAGATTACTCAAGCAGTTTTCGAAAAGGACAAAGGTGAGTACCATGTTAGAGTGGTGAAGCAGATCCTCTGGGTCAATAACATGAGGTATGAATTGCAAGAGATTTTTGGGATTGGTAATTCAGTTGAAAGCGACTTTGATGGAAATGATCCTGGGAAAGAATGTGTGATATGCCTCTCTGAACCTCGGGATACTACTGTACTTCCATGTCGGCACATGGTATGATTCTGCCCTTTGTTAACAACTTATGTTGGATTTTAGTCTCATTCCCAAACATCTGCAATGTCATGATTATATGTAGTATATAGTTTATGCTGCCTGCAGTTAAACAGTTCTGTAGTTGAACAATTCCTCCCGAGTCCCGACACTTCAAGTCTTCCTAGGGTGTGTCCGGTATGTTCCATTGGTTAATATTTTGAAAAATATTCTGTCTACGAAAACAAATTTCTTAAAAATGAAGAAAATGATTTCCCACGTGAAAGTAGGGATACAAGTTCCACAAGTGGTGTTCCACATTGATGGGCTCCTCCCCACCCTCTAAGACACATCATCTTCAAACCCACCCCTGTAGCCCACCCCCCCAAAAAAAATCCCCACCACCCCACACACTTAATCCCCACCCCTATCTCCCATAGTATTTGTGTAGATGGATATACAAATGCTTTTAGGACAACGTTTTTTGCTTACGTACTGAATACAAGAAAATGAATAAGGAACCCGCCGGCTATTAAGATGTTTTCTGTTGTCTTTCTTTTATTTATTGGAGTTTCTTGTTCCTGCTGCCCCTGTTACCGAGACCCCTTGTAAAAAGCTCTTGGCCCAGCCTTTGCTCTGTTCATGGCTAACCAGAAACATAGTCCAAGAAAACATTTTTTCCTTCCTACCGAACACACCCCAAAAGTCCACTGTTTCCCCTCCTGGTTGCTTCGTGACCTCTCCTTAGTGCATCTCTCCCTTTCTCTTGTCCATTGGCTGAGTGATTTCAGATGTCAGTAGAACTGATATTGTGTAGCAGACACATCATTTCTAGGCTTCATCTTTCCTGCATTTCTCTGCAGCATTTATTGCTTGAACCAACCATTTATAAGATTCTGTTTCTGGGTTAGAACTTGTGTACGATACCATTTTCTCACGAATTAATCTTATATTGTGATCTTTTGTGTCAAATTTATCCCCACTGAGGAAGCTACCCCATTTTCACCTTGAATTTGTCAAAATGCTGAATTGGTTAATTAACAAAACTCTAGCATATTGTATATGACACAATTCATTACCTTTCTTGATGCAGTGCATGTGTAGTGGATGCGCAAAGGTTTTGAGGTTCCAGACGAATCGCTGTCCTATTTGCCGACAGCCAGTTGAGCGCCTCTTGGAGATCAAGGTCAGCGAAGGCACAGCCGCAGAGTAAAAATAGGAAGAGCTGCCAGAATCCCCTCTTGTATAAATATCAGTATTTCTTACTTCTTCTTGACCTTCTGGTTTTCCTCCATTGCTCTTTTTCTCTATCCCCTCCCCCCTAGAGTAGAATAATCCAACAGCAGCAAATCTCTTTAGTAAGTTTTCGACTGGGCTGCATGTAATGCCAGTCCTACAAATGGATCATCAAGACTTGCTGTTGTTGAGCCATTTTTTCTTCTTTACATTTTCTGGTTCTTTTAAGAGTGTTTTGAATTCCCTACATTTCTTTTGCTACAAAAGTTGTTGACTATATACCTAGTAAATATACTGTTTGCTTGGGCAATCCTCTCATCTGCATCTGGTTTTTATAGTTAGTCATCCTCTATATCATCATTTCATTATAATAGCCAAGGTTATTTTGGAATCTAATTTCTGTTTTTATTTATGTGCTATATTGTATACTCAACGTTGCGATATAGCAACCAAAAAAATATTCGGACAAATGATGTTGTAGAGAGGTTTGACTGTATTTTATTCTCAAGTTTTGCTTTGTGTATCTTGCTATTTACTGTACTTGTGATTTTCCTTTCACAGTTGGTCTGATTACACTTTTGTTAAGTTGAGGTTCTATTGAAAATCGTCCTTCTACCTTCGACAAAAGCTGCACACACACTTGACAACACCTTATTTCAAACTCGTTTGTGGAGTTACATTGAGTATGTTGTTATTCGCAAGAAGCTTTGATGAACTTTGACCATTGAGTATGCCACCTAAAATTATGTGTAAAAGTTAACTAAGATTATAGTAACAAATACTTTTTTTGTTCACTTTTATTTATTACTATTTCACTTATCGTGGTTAAATTATATGAATTTCGACCAATATTTTAAGGTATATTTTTTCATCATATTAATATGAGTAGAATTGCAACTTATAACATTTTTTGTATAGTTTTTATCTATTTAAATTTAGTTATTTCAATTTAGCGTTCGAAGTTTGATCAAGTTGACCTCGAAAAATGAAATAATGAATTAAGAACATCATACCATATTACAATCAATTAATCAATACTTATATCAAGTGCTTCTTTATGTTCTATCTTTGCTTTAATATTAAGGCACTTGAGTTATAACATCATACCATAACAATAATTTGTGCTTTTTGAGCATGACATAAATCTAAAATCAATTCTCCAATAAAATATCTTCCACCATAAAATAACTCACATGTACATTTTTTTTCTAACAAAAATCCTAGAAGAATCATAAGAATACTCCATTAACCAATCAATTTGTCCACTTACATTACTATCTATTGGGCTCAAAAATTCAAAATGTCCTCATTGTTGACAAAGAATGATTGATGTCCAATATCTTTTGTAACCTCAAAGATATTTTTCATAATAAAACATAGAATAAATTTCATAAATACCAAATATATAAATTCTAATTATATTTCATATCTATAGTTTGGGTAATTATATTTCGTAAATATAGCTGTAGCAACATTTGTATAATTCACATAACATTTGTATACGTTTTTATAATCCCTATACAATTCATAACTTTTTGTATAACATTTATATATTTCGTATATAATTCCTGCACAACGTTTGTATATTTAGCTATACAGTTCATAGTGTTTACATATTTCGTTATATAATTTGATTCAAATATAAATTTTATATAATCGCGCACAGTCGCACAAATTATACAAAACTCATACTGTAATTACAGATAGATGTTTGTCACGAGCCGTAATTAATTCAAACTATAAGTATGTTAGCTCATTAATTAGTATATGTTCGCTTATCCGCGTAATTTTTCCTAAAAAATATATCTGATTTTCTATTCTATTTCCCTCATTTATTCCTTCTAAAGAAAGTACACTTTTCATTTTATATTTTTGTATATAAGTTGTTTTTTCAGAGAAAATACGATTTATTATTATTATTAGAACATGTATATAGTTGTTTAATTATAATTTTCATTTCAATACTTCGAAATTTGTTTTTAGCACTTAATATTTATCAGCTAATCAAACGAATCCATCCATGGTGGAATTAGCTATCCTGGATAAGTTGTTCCAACCAAACGACGCTGTCCATGGCTTGAGAACAAAATATTCTATCTCAACTTGTAATTCTTTTAGTAATCATATATATACATATATATTGTTTTGCTTCTTAACTTTTAAGTCATTAAGGACAAACAAATATAAAGATATAATCATTTTATTTTTGGTGTTTACTCTTCTTTGTACAATTAATTGTGCTCCAATAAATTGTTAATCCTTCCACCACAAGATTACAAGTGGTGTATAACAAGCCAAGAAAATTAATTAAATTGGTGACCATAGAGGCTATAGGTGAGCATCTCTACTTTATGTTTGGAAATAAAAAAATGTAGCATATCTTTTTTAAGTTTAAAATTGACTATATTTGTTTGGTGGAGGTCCCTTTATTAGACTACATCAATGTTATCATTAATGATTATTATAATAAAAACTCATGTATAATCACCTTATTATATCATTTAGGAAAAATAAATAGTGAATTCGGTTGACTATATTATATATAAAGATCGATCCTTTTTAATTTTATTGATTAGGCTGAATCCAATAATTTTATTGTGAATTTTGTATCTGTATTAAAAGATGCTTTTATGTATATATAATTCATTAAGATCTCGAGAATCTTTTTTTCTTAAAAAAAATAAAATTAGAATGCATAAACTCAACATTCTAGCTCATTGATTACTCCTATATTCGTCCTTAGCCTATTATTTGGGGACATTATTTAGTCGAATGGGATTTTCTGAATGTCATGACACCTTCAATTCTATGTTATAGCCTTCATGCCCTCGATTCAACAGTCTTCATTCTTCCACTACAAGTTGCTATTACGAACAAGGATAATAATTTCTAACTTTTTTAAAGATTAACCTATTAATCAACTCTAAGATAATCTTCTAGTATATAAAACTAAACGCTATCTTAGAAAGTTTTTCCATCCTCAATAAAATGACGTACTTATGATTTTCTCACTCTGCTACGTACAATATCTTCAAATGCGTTGCACACTATGAAAACCATATTTTACTTTGTAATAAAAGTTGTGTGATGTGTATTATGAAACTTACATCTATGGTATAATTCTTTAATTGAAAATATTAAAGACATAGCATCTTTTTTTGTTTCACATCTACGTAATCAATTGACACTATTAGAAATTAAAAAAATTTCATCGTCAATCAGTGAAAAATTTATGCTATAGAATATGATTTTTCACTCATTTCCCGCGGTAGGAAACTATCCATTTTTCTGCATAAAAATATCACTATTTTTTTTTTCTCTGATTCAATCAAAATATCTATAGAAATAGCCAGTAAATATTTTCCATTAGAAAATTCAATGGTAAAATAGTGATTTTTTAGTAATGTGAAAAATAATATCGAAGGTAAGGGGTGTAATTAAACATCTTTTGTTAAAAAAATTATATATTATATATTGTAAATATCAATTTTTTTCTTCATAAAATTACTTTTTTATATCTTAAACTTACTTACAAAAATTAAAATTCTGATTCCGTCATCCACAATCACAAAAGTATTGAGTAAGTAAAGTTCAAATGCATATTTTCGTTGTTCACTAAAAGCATATGTTTCAACTCTTTTTCTTTCACTTTAATTAAATGGTAGCCTTTTCCTTCTTTTGATTTAAAGTATATATTCATTGTATTAACGATTACTAATTAACCACTAAATATGATAATTAATTAGATAAATACAATCTATAAAGAACTGCTTGTTTTAACTTTGATACTAATTGTTATCCTAATCATCATCCATCAATATTTGTTTTTGTTTGCAATTCAGCTAATTAACTCAAAAGGCATATACACTTAATTTTTACCATCTTTTTTTAATTATTAGATTTAAAATTGATCATGATAATTGTCAATCTCAAGCACAAGAAAATTAAAACATATTAAAGAAAGTAGGTGGTTTGTGTATCGACCCCGGTGATATATACCTCTTCGGGAATTAAAAAAATCGATCTACTTTCATTTAATATTTTGGCCTAAATTTCTTGATTCCTCCATATTCATTGCAACATAAGAGTGATAATGCAATATTCGAGAGGCAAAGCAGATTTGGAATTTATAAAACATGTTTAATTTGTATCATTAAAGAATAAAAGAAAATAAATCTATTAAGTGAGAATTGACACACACGTTCTACGTGTCAGAAAATTGTGAATAGTAACTTGTATAATATAAGAGGTTTAAATATTTCCTTTATTATTTTTTCCTAAAAAAGAGTAATAATTATCAAGTTGACTTTACTAACCCTAGCTAGTTTTGTGGCAAAAATCATGCTTGATTAAAAAACAAAGTCAAACTCCATATATAGATGTGATTTTGTACAATTTGAGAATCCATACAAAGTGGCATCATAAAATGTAATGTATATATATATATATAAGAATTGGCCCTTTTGATTCCCCAAAGGGTGTTTGAGTTCATTGCTTAAATACGATAAAAGTTATGATCAGATGTTAATCGAGTTTGAGTCTTTAGTAAGAAAATAAAAATGAACTTCACATGTTACAAAATCAAATTAATCAAGATTTTCATACAAATATCAAATACCAAGCGAAACCTCTACCCCATCCCAATGGTCACCTTGCTATTGAAATAGGCGAAAAAAATTATATATTTTTTCCTTTTGAATCAAAGATGTTATTTCAGTACATATGATAGTCGATCGACATGTTTTTTTAAAAGTTATATGAAAAAAGAGAGTTTGGTTTCTTTATGAATCATGACCTCATACCATTCATTCATGGATTACCAGTGAAGATTCTATGACGTGACATGATATTCAATGCCCATAGCAATAATTGAATTGATTTAGTGACCCCCCCCTCCCCCCACATCCCTTAAATAAATACAGCCACCTTGCTATTGAAATAGGTGAATAAAATTATTTTTTTCCTTTTCAATCAGAGATGTTATTTCAGTACATACGACAGTCAACATGTGTTTTTAGACGTTATTGTTCATGCATTTGTCCAGAGTGAAAAATTATATTTTGGTTTCTTTATGAATCATGATCTTATAACATTCATTCCTCGACTGCAAAGTGAAGATTCTATTAAAATGAGACATGATACGATAAATAAAGAGTGACGCTTTCAATTACTTGAAAACATAAGTCAGTAATTTTTTTTTAAGGAAAAAACCCTTCGAAATGCCAAAGTCCATTAAAGTTATATATTTCTATATATTTTGGGGTTATAGTTGGCTTAAGTAACTTTCATTATTGAGTCACAAGATCGACGTGATGGAAAACGATGTTTTGTTGGGAGGCAATAATTAGTAACAAAGAGTTGATATGATAATAATAACAATTAGTAAGTGACCAAAAAAGGTAACATAAAATTAAATGGGAAAACACAAATAAAATAATAAATGTGGTTCACTTTTATTTTGTCCGGTGCTTCTTCGTTTGATGTCAAGTATCTATATTGTAACGGATTAAATTCGACAATTTGTATAATAAAAATTCTTATTAAAAGGTAAAACACTTTCAAATCTTCAGCTTAACGTTAACTTTATTTCAGATCTCATCAATCAATTTAATTGCTAAAAATCTAAAATATGTGTGTCATTATCAAGAATTTTTTTGTGATAAGACTTTCATATGTATAAGAATTGTCATTAAAGGATGAATAATTGATGGAGACATAGATAACAACATATTAGGTTCAAATTCAACTAATTATATTCAATATGAGTATATTCTTTCCATCTATAAATTCATCCAACATTTATTGTGAGTTTTAATATATTATGGTTGATTTAATTGAGATTCATACTTTCTTAGAAAAAGGAGAATACACATTAATTTTGATAAGAAGGCTATAGTAATGTCAAAATTACTTAACCACAATTCTAATATCATATTATCTTACACTTATTATGGATTAATAAGTTTGTAATCTCAAAATAAAATGACAAAAATCTCCTTGTTTAAGGATCTTCTTCCCCAAGTCCTTTAAAAATGTCACTACTAATTTTTAAAATAATATTTATTTTAATTTATTTAGTGTAAAATCAAGCCCATATTTTATATTATATTTTATTTTATCAATGAATCAAAATATAAATCTATGAAAAAAGAGTAAGATTTTTTAATTAATATAAACAAATTAGATGACACACATATATTTACATATAAGTTATATAATATATATACACATCCATAGATTATTATTAATTTGTCAACAAGTAGTTGACCAGCTTGTTAGATCTGCTTAATAATTTTGTTAATATGAGTAGAACTTTCTTAAGTGTGTGGGATGAGATAGACATGAAATAGTTATCTTATTTTTTAATATGAAAAAGGTTAATTTTATTATTTAAATATAAAAAGTAAAATAAAATAATTAGAGAATCAACTAATACCTTCACAAATCAAGTAAACAATAAGAAATTATTCATCCGTTCACTTTTAACTTAATTTATGAGATAATGCATACATCTTAGAAAATATATTTTAAAAAAAATTTAAAATAATATTTTTCATTATTGCTCTTTTATAAATATGTATAATTATTTTGTCTTCTTGAATAAATAAAAAGACAAATATAAAAAAATTTTAAACACATTTTAAATTTTAAATTATTTACCTATTTTGAACATTGAAAAAGCCTAAAAATTCACAAAGGGCCTAAAAAAGACTTCGACCCCACTTATAAAATTTTTGTAAATATATTATTATTAAAAAATATAAAATTTTTAAACTAATTTAGAACGAAGAAAAGTATTCAAATAACAAACATTAAGTTATCACCCTAAAATTATGAATTCTAGTAAAAAAATAAAATTAAATCTCCTAGAAAAAGTAAAAGAAAAGATCAAATAAAATCTAAAACAAATCCAAAAAAAAAAAAAAAAAAAAAAAACAGAGACAAACAATATTAGTACTATATTGATTGTTAAAGCCCACAATTCCCAAAAGCATTGCTTTCTTGTCTCTCTTTTTTTCTTTCATCAAAAAGCTTCAAACTTTTGTTCATGGGGGCTCTTCTTTGCTTTCATTGATTCACTTCCCAATCTTTTCTTTAGGGTTTAGTTCCTTTTTTGCCCCTTAAAATTGTTATACATTCATGGAGACTAGTAACAAGAAGTCTTTAGCTAAAGAGGATGAAGAAAACTGTATAAACAACCTTAATAGCAGAGTTGATCCTCCTCCCCTTCATGAAAAGGTAGCTTTTTTATTGATTTCATGTTATATTTAGCAGAATTGATTTCGTCGAAAAATTATACTGTGTATGGAGAATTATAAGAAGTATAAAGGTCAAAAATTTCTTTTTATTGGTATATGTGTTAAATCTTGAACACCTTTAATGGCTGTATATGAATTATGTTTTTTTTTTTTTTTTTTTGCTGATTTTTCTGCTTTTATGAGCTATAGCTTTTTTTCTTTTAATTTCTTATTGTATTTTGTTTGTTTACTTGGGTGTTGTTCATGGGTTCTGTTTCTGCTAAGATTTCTGTTTCTTTTAAACCCATTTATCAATTTTGAGCTATAGGTTTTTGAGACAAGGTTTACCAGGAAACAACCTCTCTACTTTTTGTGAGGCAGCGGTAAGGTGTGCGAACATTTTAACCTCCCAAACCCCACTGGCTATGTTGTTGTATTGATTTCTTGTTATTTTGTGTGTGTTTACTAACTTGGATGCTGTATATGGGTTTTGGTCATCCTTATCTTGCTTGTTTGACATTTTTGTATTAGAATTTTGATTCCCTTTGCCCTGGATATTACTCAATTTCCTCTTTTCCTGGCTGAATTATGATTTTTTTGGACTTTTTGAAAATTCAGGGGAAAAGGGATTTCTTTAATGCTTGGTTTTAAGATTTTGGAGATATTGTGGCAATGTACAAGCACTTGTTGAACTGTTTTGAGATGCGTTACTTAAGTTGAGGGGTCTAGGGGTAAAGTCTGTGTACGCTGTACCTTCTGCTGCTGACATTATACTGAGTATGTTGTTGGGTCTTTACCTACGGCTTTGCGTTATTTTGGCATGACTTTTTTTTTCTTTGCTTGAAGATTATTCTTGGAACTAATATTCGTAACCGGTGCCACGTGCTTGTATCTTTGTTTAGTTGGAAATTGATGCAGTTATGTTTGTATGGTAAGAGATAAGGAGTTGAGGAGTAACTTTGGTATTTTGGTTCTTAATATCTTTTAGGTTGGTGAATCAAGTGAAATAGTAGAGGAGCTACAACTCTGCGAACGGCAAAGGAAGCAAAATTTACCTCTTGAAGTACCTGAAGGAACCATTGATGGACAAAGAGAAGATTTTGTAAGGATAGATATGTCCCCCTCACCAATTCAAAAAGTGATTTTCTCACCATCACCTAGTCCTAACCATGTTAGATTAAATGAATCTCCAGGTCCCTCGTTACCAAGGGCTAAATCATCCATTAAATCTCTCCTCCCTAAATTAAGTTTCAAATTCCGGAATAGGACAACTGATATTGAAAAAGCTGCAATGTTAGCTCTTGGAGTCTCCCCTCTGCCTCAGGACAAACCTTCAATTTTCAGGACTCTATCCGTCAAAAGAATTTTCAATTCAAAGGTGAAAAGAACTTCATCATTGCCTGTAACTCCAATTGAACACTCTAATCCAGAATCAATGCATGGTGGCTATGGAGATGCAGCATTTTATTCAGTTGTAAGTACTTATATTTATTCCTGTCATTAATTGTGTGATTGGAATCACTATCTTCTTCCTAACTGAAGTTCGCAATGAGATTATTCTCCATTAGGTAATAAATGGTAAATAAGTGGTCAATGGAGTGGGTTGAGAACCATGATGTCTGAGGTTCTAATCCCATACAAACACACTAGATGATTTCTTCTAATCTGTCTTGGCTTTAGTGGACAAATTTACGTGGTACTTGTTGCTGGTGAGAGGTGACAAATATTTCGTTGAATTAGTTGAGATGCGCGCAAATTGGCCTGAGTTTTAAAAAAAGGGTAAAAAATGGCTGCAAATTTGGGTAACTCACTAAGGAAAAAGTCAAGTTATGCATACCATACGTGTACATCCTTAAACTCTGGAATATACAAGAAGTGTGGAACTCTTTTTTCCTCCTATTTTGGTGCTTTGTTACAGCCAATCAATCATTTATTAGAGTTCTAGTTGGAGGTTGAGGGTGTTGCGTAACGTTTCTCCCCAGCCGAACGTCTCCGAACTAGTCTTACGCTGATTGGTTATATGATGGAAGATCAGTAACGTGGCAACTTCTTATTCTATTATGATTTCTTAACAAATTAGAGCGGTTAGACCTATTCGTACATTGTTAAAATAGATTAGGCAGATTAAGAACCCCTTTAAAAACTTTGCAGGCATATATCTTCTTCATCGTATTCCTATTCAAACACTTGATGTTTTTACTTTTTTCGTATTCTGACATCTCAATTACAAAGATTTTGAGTTTGGAAAGACTTCCCGGTAGTGCAACTCATCATTTGTCGGTACTGGATGTTCTTCAGATTTTAAGCAAAATCTGAAAGAGTCTCTGCTGGAAGTGGAAAGACCAAATGAAAAATGATTATAGTTAAAAGATGAGCGTAACTATTCTTCTCCAACTAACTACATTTCTCTTAGGTGTCGATGCATTTACCTGGATGTATGTAGAGATCTGGGATCTTCTTACTGGTTGTTACAAATATAAACGTCTTTGTAATTTCACTCAACGTTCAAGATTTCCTTTGCTCTCGTTTTCTCTATATCTTACAAATTTACCATCTTCTAGAAAGGGGGAGCGCATCCCATACCCCGCTCACATTCAGTGCCAACACTGATCAAAGATGAGAGCTTGAAACAGATGGATTACGTAGGGAATGTCTATCGTGTAGTCCCCTCAACTCCTTGCATGCCAAGACATGATGCTACATCATTAAAGGCTCCAACAGTTTGCGCAGGTAATTTATTTATGTCTATAACCATGTTTGATGCATTTTGGTAGTTTTTTTTTTTTGTTTTGCAATCGGGGATTCTCCATTAGATAAGTCTTTGATGCTTAGTTAAATCTGACGTTACATATATTGTAAGAAGCAGTTGCTTGGATACATGGTAAAAAAAATGTCTCGACTTGCTTTTAGGAAGCCAAACAAATAGAGAAGGCATTTTGTCTACTTAGTATTTCATACTACATATTTATTTTGAAAAAAATAATTGCTCAGTGGTAATGCTAATTTTTGACAGCCTGCAACTTTTGCAGCGAAATATAGTTTGAAGTTTTATTATATTCCCTCCATTTCAATATATGTTGGTCTTACTTCCCTTTTTAGTCCGTTTAAAAAAGAATGTCTCTTTCCCTTTTTGGCAACTCTTTAATTATAATTTTTCCACTTGGCATGTCTAAGATCATAAGATTAAGGGACATTTTGATACATTCGACATATTTTAAGACCATGAGATTCAGATGTCTTCTTTACTTTCTTAAACTCCGTACCATGTGAAAACCACACAAACAAATTGAAATAGAGGGAGTAGCATTTATATGCTAAAAGATCACTGAGAATCTGGTAGCTTTAGGAAATTGAATGTGATAACCTCAATCTATTCTTATGTAGATACACATCACTGCATTTGCGACTTGAACCTTAAGTTCACTCACCTGGGATAACTAACCTACACCTTTCTTAGTGTTTATGGTTCAGTTGAAAATGCAAATTTTGGTGAAGACATCACTCAAGAAGATGCTGTCTGCAGAATCTGCTTCGTTGAACTTGGGGAGGGTTCGGAAACTTTGAAGATGGAGTGTAGCTGTAAAGGTGAACTAGCCTTGGCTCATCAAGAATGTGCTGTAAAATGGTTTAGCATAAGAGGCAACAAGATCTGTGATGTCTGTAATCAAGAGGTTCGTAACTTACCTGTCACTCTTTTGCGGATTAAAAGTACTAATCGTAGAGGAAATGGAGCTCAAGCTGAATCTGTCCGATACAGGTAGCGCATGACCTTTCCTTCCCTTCCCCCTTTTTTGTTATTTATAATTATAGTTAATTTATTCAGTGCCTATACCTTTCTGTTAACTTTGTTCACTCTTTTGTAGCAGAGCTACTATTATACATCTCAAGTTTAATACAATTTAATGATGAGAGACGTTTCTTTGTCGAAATGAACTTTTTCGCGCTTTATTATTTCTTATGAGAAAATAGCTCAAGCATATTCACATGGTGACTATCAACACGAAGAAATGTTTTAATTTAAATTACACGGTATTTACTCGACGTGTGCAAACTGCATGCAGGGTTTGGCAGGACGTTCCGGTTCTTGTTATTGTAAGCATGCTTGCCTACTTTTGTTTTCTGGAGCAGCTTTTGGTGAGTTAAAGATTAACAAAGTAATGAGTAATGTCATCCTACTCCGGAAAAGGGTCTTAAATAGTACTTGTTTACAGGTGACCAGAATGGGATCTGGCGCAATCGCTATATCTCTGCCCTTTTCATGCATCTTGGGTCTCCTAGCATCCATGACAGCAACAACTATGGGTACATGAACTAAACAAACACCCTCCGTTTCACATGCATCTTTCAATTTCAGTTTAAGAGTGTTGGATTTCACTTTTTGCTTCTATTTTTTAGAGTAATATAACATTTAAACAAACATGTTTTCTTTGTTCAGTACAAAGGCGATATGCTTGGATTTATGCTATCAGTCAGTTTGCCTTGGTGGTTCTGTTTGCTCATGTGTTCTACTCAGTGGTAAGTAATGCTTCAGGTTAAATAAACAAAAAAATTATGCATGATACATAAAACCACACTTCTGACTTCATTTGGCAAGTAAGAACTTCTACTTTGGGAGTGCATCGAGACACCTCAATTTGGTCTCAATTAGCGACTAATCACTCCCAGCTCATCCCACTGTGCCTCGTGGACCATGTCAACACCCAGCTTAACACATAATTTCAGACGTATCTAGATCATTTTGTAAGTTTGAGTGTTCAATTGACACAATAGAGATAGTAGAGATGAGTTGCTGTGCATGCTTGTTAGTTGAGACCAAATTTGAGTTTGTGTTCATGTATTATATGCCATCATTTCACATGACCAACCAGAAACGAAATAAAAATAAATTCTGAATCTCTTGATTGCCGCGGGCTGTACATAATACAAAAAACTCTCTTTATGCTCGGAATTGTAGCTTCGAGTGCAGGCAGTTCTATCCGTTCTTCTAGCCACCTTTGCTGGTTTTGGAGGTGTGATGTGTGGTACTTCTTTTCTTCTTGAGCTTCTGAAATGGAGGAGTAGCTGGAATTATTGGTCAAATGAGCAACATGATTCTCAAGAAGGAGTACAGCCCAATCAATCATCAGAAGTCAGCTCTACGCCTCAGGTAGAAAGCCAAACGCATCGAGCTGAAGCTGGTACTTCTGGAGTTGCCAATGGAAGTTGATACAAGACAAACATAATCTCTTTATATCAAGAAGCCGAAGGAGAATACTATTTTCTGTCTCTTGTAAGCAAAATTATTGGAGTGTATGGCTAGTCGTCGTTGCAAGCCACAGCTGCACAGTTTTGAGTTACATCAAAGCTCTCGTTTGAACTTCAAAATTCTAAGCATGAACGCGAGACTTGGAATGAGTTCAACCGGAGGTTCTTTATCAGGACGTAAGGAATGGCATGGCACACAAAAGACAAGCTGGTTCATTGTTTGAGTTGATACTTCAGTGCATGAAAGGAAACTGAAATAATGTAAATACCATGAACCATGGACTTTTTCATATGTAGTATCTTTTACTGATGGGGCTCGATTTTTAAACGAGAGTTTCTCGAAAACAATTTCTCTATAGAGATAGTGGTAAGGTCTACGTCTATTTTACCCTCCCTAGACCGAGTGAAATTCTAGTGGGTATGTTGTTTATTTCCTCTTTTTGGCACATCTTTAGTACACCTTTCTGTCTTCCAAACGTCAAATGAACAATAGCAAGCACTCTATTGATGTCAAAGTTATGGACTGGTTTCTTCAGCCCCTTTTTGTGGTGGTAGTGTTCTATATGATCGACATAAGACTACACTAGTCGCTCTTTGCTTGCTCGTACAAAGATTATGCCTGAGGGGGCTCCTAAGCTGTATCACTTGCATTACGACCAGAGTTTACTATGAGTCCATGCAAATTCCCACACCTACCACTAACTTGAATCATCGCATGGCTGCTAAAGCAATACAACAAAAATTCCTCATCGAATTCACTTTGACGTCTAAAAGGACAAACACTGGAAAACAGACTACCACAAGATTGACAAATATCATATTTTTGCCTGTTTTCGATCATCAAAGGGTACATTTCAAAACCTCATACTCGTCTCAACTGGAGTTTCGCTGGACTAACATCTTCTGGGTCCAGTGAACGAATAATCATTGAGTCCTCTTTCTGGACTTGCAAAGGAAAAATTTCATGAAAAAAATGCCTTTAATAAGCTTTATCAGCCTCATAACGCCATGGCCAAAATACTGGACAGGGCAAAACATGAGGCAATCCAATGCAAATCAAATGTCAGCCAGCATTTTCTAGGCAAAATTGGCTACAGAGGAAGAAAGAACAGAACGAAAGAGAGTTCTAGGAGGGTGGGAACTAGAAATTATGCATCTGAAAAGCGATGTCGATTATTTCAGCCCATCAGCTTAAATATTCTTGTTAAACATATCATACTTACAGGCTAGGCACACACTATTCTTCCAACCTCGTCTTGCTCCCAGCAGCAGCTTCATTGTTCGCTATACAATTGGTCAGTTAATCTTATCGCGCAACCTCATATCATGTGCTTATTAGAAATGAGCAAACTAATTGAAGAGCAGTGAATGGTAGTATGTACGAAAAGGACCTCCACTTACTGCATCCTCCACTTTGCAACCTGTTGAATAATTGTTATGTCATTGCTTGTAACTCGAAGAAAGAGTCTTCCCTGATATTGATGGCTTCTCCTTCAAACTAGTACTCAATAAAGAATCTGAGGTGCTTGATTGACTTTCAGCAAATCCAGGTCTCATCCATATCTTAATGTGCCCCTCCCGGCAGACAGTAAGCACCGATTCATGAGTGAATGCCAAACCAGAGGGTGGTTCAGTATGAACACGGTGAGCAACCAGGGGTGATATTTTTGGAACATCTCGCATACTAGGAGCAGGTTGCAAAGTACCAACGGGGCAAGCATTATCCCAATGTGACGACTGACTCCCAGTGCTGAAAGTTGGAGATCCACCAGGAGGGCGGCGCATTGGTACTACAATTTCATCCATTTCCAGATCCCATAGAAGTAATTGTGTGTCCTGCAAAGATATGTCAAGTTTGTAGACAGTCAAGCAAGGAGTTATCAAGCAGGTAAACCCTGCAACCAACCATAGAGCTATTAACCATAGTATCTTATCATGAAATTACAAGTGACTTTGTCAATTGCTATGCACATGAAACTCTGAAGGTAGGAAACAAAACACCATCATCACTCTTGACTGCTTTACACCTACAATAAAAATAATTTTGAACTACATTTTCATTTTGCTTCATCTTAACCAACACCGAGTAATGCAAATCAAGCAGACATTGGCCATTTGCCAGCTGATCTGGGAAGCCTTCACCCATAACAGACATACTAAAGGGGGGAAAATTCATCCGCTTAGCAGGCTCCAGTGGAGCTCAGCCCAAAGACGCAAGTGGAAAAAGATTATATTAATTTTTGTTAATATCCTTCGTTACACTTTTGCTCTAACAGTACTCTGCTGTTAAGAGGAAGTCTCAGTTTTGCCGTTGACCCCTAACGGAGCTCCAAACTGAGTAATTTTAGACCTTAGACAAAAATTAAATGGCAAATTTGAACATATCGTTTTTTTCAAGAATTTGGATATGTGGAAGCCACCCATTTCCTGCCGGAGCTCTGTGAATGGGAAGGGCAAATATGAAACGATTTGCTAACAAGAAAGGTAAGAATAGACCTGAAGTGTAACAGAAGGAAACATTGAACAATTTCAGATGGCACGGGTAAATTTGACTTCTTTACAATTTAAAAAAGATATTCACAATCTTCTTTAAGATGCACATAAGATTGAAAAAAAGAAATGTCGAGACATTTAAAAATCAACCAGTTCCATTACCAGAGGATTAAATTTCATTCTCACATATTTTAGACTGGGTAACTTATATTTTCAGTACTTAAATTCAGGGAATTAAATTATTCACCTTGGTACAAAATTCACTCCTCAGATTTGAGTTTTTATCAGACAGCGCCTAACATCAATCCAAAAGTGACTGAAAATGTAGTAAGAGCTACGAATAAAGATGGAGAGATTTGAGGAAGCAAGAGGCAGAAAAACAACCTACCGCAGATGAAATGCATAGGATGCAGAATGTGCAGATCTCACCACAAAGAAAAAACATAATCACTTGGTACATCTGAACAAGGAGTAATCTAAGGGTAAAAGGACTGATGCTCTTTAACAAGCGAAAATTCCTATCAAGGAGCAAGAAATGAAAAATAATTGGTAATAAAAGCCTGATCACAGGGATGGATAGCTTACTAAAGAGTAAGCATCAATACATCACACTGCACAAGTATTTATTAAGTTATGTTCAGTTAAGACTTACGAGGAGGAAAAAAAGATCAATTTTGATTTCTGTTCCTTCATTGAGCAAGGTAGAAAATGAATTTAACTCAGATAAAATGTTCATCTTGAGACATATGAATCTAGTTTTAGTAGTGATTCATGCATTCCTTATGCTTCATTTAAACAAAATACCTGACCAACAGAACCAAATCGGTAGACAACATTTTCATCCGTGCCATCTGAATTTGGTGCTGCCCAATATGAATCAAATGCGACTCCGCTTACCTATAAGACATGAGTCAGGACTTAAGGAAGACTTGAATTTCACAAAGAAGAAAAGATAAGTCATTCTTATTTATCAGCTACAAACTCACCCAAGAGTTGTGTCCCTCACCCCATGCAACTACTTTCCTTTCTTCCATGCTCCAAACTTGAACTAGGTCATCTTCTCCACCAGTTAAAATGTACTTCCCATCCATACTGTCAGTTCATTCACTCTCAGTAAAACTTTTCTCTAGTCAAAAAATTGACAACGAGGAGTTCTCTTTTTGGGGTGGAGGGGGGTTCCTAAGTTTAAAATTTGAAGGCAAAAGCAAATTCAAGAAACAGATAATATCTTTACCTAAAATACCACACACTCACCTCCATGCACAACACAATAGAGCACCATAGTAGCTTTTCCCACCACATATAAGCTGTTCATTTTTATAGTCAAACACTCGCAGATAACCTGCATTTAATTAGCCATTTGTCAGCCAAGTTAACAAACAAAAGGACAAAAGAAAACGATCCACAAGTAGTCATCAGATGAAGAAAATACCATCTCTCCCTACAGTTGCAATATATGCCCCATCATTTGAGATAGCAATGCTATTGATCGAACCTTGACAAATATGCCATCTAGCTATAGGATTCTGCATAAGGAAAATGGAGAAAGAATATAGAATCAGCTTATGGATAATTGTCCATGTTGAAGTACGTGAGATACAAATCTAAACCCCATCAAATAAAGGAATGTCTCTACTTAGAATAGGCTCGAATGTTTAATGAAGCTACTTGTGAGGAGTTAGAAAGGTGTAGTCACTAGCATTGTGGCTATGTCTCAAGGATGAGGCTTTTCATAACAGGTTCATCATAAAAATATCAGGACCAATGCCAAATCTGACAACTTTATAAACTGTTTTGCAGTCCTAGACAGAAGTTACATGAAAAATGGCAACTTAAAGGGGATACTAAACTTGGCCAAATCAAACTGCAGTCAGTTAAGCTAAAAACTATACAATCAAGTGCAATGACTTACCTTGTTTCCTCCACTATTATAATCTATAATTTCACATGAATATATGCTTAATCGTTTTGCTCCAAAAACATGGCAAAGAAGTATGAAAATTATGAAGCATTTTGCACTGCAAAAAATGCAGTTGCAGAACATGTACAGCCATGACTCTCATACATAAGATCCACTATTTGAACAAATGAATACGTCAGGTTTAACTTTATTTTGATCCTCTTCTAGATTTCTATGTCTATATTTTCAACTTTGTCGGTAAAGTTTGAACAACGAACCATGATCCAGTCTAATATTGGTGTACGCATACAACATGACCCTCTCAACTTAACACAACAGAAAAGGATAACTTCCAAAGGAGCAAACAACAAAGTTTGTTTAAATTATGTGGGAAAAGAGCCACTTAAGGGATAATTGCACCTCAATTCTCCCGTCCACCCTTCTAACCTTCAGCATGGACAATATCTCCAAATAACACATTTTTACGCGGACTGATAACATTTACAATTGCAGGACATGATTGATTTGGACCATGCTTCATTCTCTAAATGAAAAAGAACTAATGTACAGCATTTGACTATAATCATTAGGAGTATACCCCCATATCAAGAAGTAAAAATTAAAGAAATACATGCCCTTTTCCCATCATATTCGTCCAACAGAAGGAACATGTGTGTGTTCTAATAATATTCTATTTAAAATGATCTGAAAAGAACATAAACAAAAGCAACAAAGTATAAAGTATATATGTATCAAAAAACAAGAGCAAAGCATGACATCCATCAGATATATAATGTAAATACAGATTTTATCTGATCGCACAAGATACTAATTTATTTTTGAGTAATGAAAATATACCTTTTTATATGGAGTAGAAATGATCATATCCGACTGATGGGTTGCGAGGAGCATACAATAAAGGGAAAAGTGAGAGTCACTTGTAATGGTTTAGAGGGAGAAGTGAGAGTCACTTGAAATGGTTTAGTCATATCTTATATCGAACATCATGTGCACCAGCATAGGTAGGACAACAATATGATGACCCAAGGTGATGAAAGAGGAATAAGGGCTATGTAAAATATATGAATGGAAGTTATCTTAGTATACCTACAGCCTATCCAAATCAATGCTTATTTAGCTAAAACAAAATGACAATATGGAAATAATAACATACATAGTCTATAGCAACTAGTTGAGATCGAAGGCTTCATTATTGCTTTGTACTTGCATCAAGTCTACCGTCTATCAAGAGTCTTTTTATTCTTTTGTTCAGGTATATTGATATAGGGTGAAGTATGAGCTTAAGCAAACCTCTAATATCCTTACAAGTCAAATTGTTTAGTATTGAAATTAGACGAACATAAGTAACAAATATTGATGCACAAATCCATATAGCCAACCCCAAATACGTCGAGTATCAGGTGTGATTGATCTCAAATGATAAACAAAATTGGCAAATGATTGGAGACAACAAGAGTCTATTGTTGCCTTATTTCTCAGTATTCATCTCTCTGGCGAATTATTAAATCTGCAGAAAAGCAATACATCGATAAGCACTAGTACCTTACTATAGCGTGCATGGGAAACAGAAAATTGAGTTTGATCCTTGACAATTGGAAATGAAGGATCAGCAGAACCGTCTTTGCTCTGAGAAACAACAAAGGATGCATATTGGTCTAACTGAAGTTGGATATATGAGCATTCGAAATTAGCAACATGCTGTTTAGATTCAATATTTACCTTATCATAGACATAGAAGTTTCCATCCGCATGAGCAACAACAAAAGCCCCATCACTGTTAGGCACCCACGCGATACTAGTACAACGACTAGTGTTCAATACAAAGGAAATTGTTAAATTGGCAAATAAATCACTCTTTTTTTTTAGGTTATCAAAAAAACCTCTTTGTTTTTTGTGTAACTATCACACTTTAAATACTAGCATGACAAGACATTACATGAAATTAAATTTGAAATATTCAACAAGTGGTGAACACAACAAACACTTAAACGTATTATGGATCTTCCGAATAGGGAGGGTAACCTAGTGGTGAAGAGCCTCCTCCTCTAATCATAAGGTTGGGGATTTGAGTCATCAAAGGGGCAAAGTGAGATTGACCAAAGTTGTGTAACTGGATAGGGGATTTGAGTGGTGGAGTCTACTGTGTCAAGAAGATAAAATATACTCTGAAAAACCTCTTGATATAGGACACAATAAAAATAAAGTGTGTAATATAAGTATTTATATACTAAAGAAGTCTCTCCCATGTCACCAAATTATCACAATAAGATGTTCACAGCAAACCAGCAAGAATCAACAACATTTTTGAAGTACTCATACCGCTTCTATAAAATATTTAACAATTTCTTATCTCGTTTTAACTTTCTATTTTAAGGAAGAGATTAAAGGAGCTGAAGATTTTTGTTCCTAGATTGTCTTGTCTAAAAGATGGTGCCCTCAAGATCATATCCCTCCTCTCTCTCTCTCTCTCTTTTTTTTGGGAGAAAGGTAACAAAAATCTTAACTCTCTTCTTTTCCTCCGTTCCTTGTCTTTCTTTCTTCCTTTTCCACTTTTTTGGGGTATCTTTGCATCTCATTAATGCCCTTGCTTATATACAGTGTCTATTTTGTTCAAAAATAAAGCTGTCTTTTCAACTTCTTGATAACTTGTGACGGTCCTCAAAAATATTTGTTTTCATCGTTATACTTCATACACTAATCTACTTATCCTCCCTCAACTCCGGGGAGGGGAGACTTTGTACATGGTAGGTGTCAAGTTATCTTTAATAGTCCAGAAAAGACAAAGTGATAATTAATGAGACGTATAGTAATAAGCTAATTAGATTTTCTTTTAAGATTATTGATTGTTTTCTTAAAATGTTATTTTGAAACATGAGATGGAGTCCATAGCGAACATTTCATAATCATAAATGCCATTTGACAAGTGTACGGCAAAAGCAGCATATTTTCTGGATGATACAACTATGCTTACCAATTTGAGATCTAATTTCTGACCCCCGTAAAATGGGAAATAACCAGCTCAATAGCACTTAATTCAATGAGGTATTATTTTTTGAGAATTAAAAAAAAGCCTCCATTGAATTAAGTACTATTGAGCTGGCTATTTCCAATTTTTTGGGGTCAGAAATTACGTATCAAACTGGTAAGCATAGTTGTATCATCCAGAGGTATTATGCCAATTGGAAAATGAGGCTTCCATTTATACAGAGTCAGCAAGATTAGTAATAAACAACATAAAGATTCCCCCTTTATCAAAATTGAAGGCTATCTACTATAAGAAAAATTAGGCATCTAACAAGGTGTACTAAGCATCAAAAAGCACATATGATGCATGTCTACCTAAATATTCATCTATTTCAAAGTCAACTTAAAAAGATGTCAAGGAAGCCCTAGGTTTATAAACATTACTCCCTCAAAGAGAAGATAACAGCAAGAAAGCATTTAAGATAATAGCAATGACGGTTTCATTTGAGAGCCTTGCCTGTTGTTGACGACACCATCCTTGTTGTAATGCTGTGCCCCAATAAGCTTCTTCCCAACATCTTGTAGCTGTTGCCGTAAAGACACTGAATAAACTGCAAGAGTCAAAGCAGAAAGTATGATTGAAAAAAGGAACCTACAGGAAGCTGTAAATCATATGTCACATAGACTGATAGAAGGAAATTTACCATCTCCAGAATTTAGCCCAATGAGCAAGTCATGTCCTTCCTTTGCATCTGGATCAAATGCATGGCAAACGGGGTTTGAATTGCTGAAATGTATAGACTTTATAGGGTCCTATATTGGACAGTAAATCTCTCATAATCCATATCATCAAATCTACCATCTCAGAGAGCAAAATATGTAGATGAGCTTACCTTATCTCGAGAATTCAAGTCGCTGATAAAAATTGCATCACCAACATTGAACACTAAATAGGTTCCTTTGCCATCAAAATTTGAATTACCAACAGAACTACTAAAACTTGACACCCCAAATGATCCAACCCTACCACTCATGCCACTAATAGACTTACTTCCACCATTTCCTCCAACAAAACTAAGTGTTTTACTACCATTTCCACCTAAGAACCTTGCTGCAGCTGACCTTACACCACTGCTCACTCCAAAACTTGATGATGATTGGGGCTGCGCCTGCGCTGGCTTATCCTTGAGATGAGCAAGGGTCACCTGAAAATCAAAATTATTTTATTATTATCTCAATAATGGACTCTCCATTTGCGGAGAAAAGCCAAAAAACAAATTCTCAATTTGGGTGAAAGGACATATAAGAATTAAACCAATTAACTGTAAAATTAATTGCTCATAAGTTCCAGAACAACTAAGTGGTGAAAAGCTTGAAAGTTCGGCAGAATGACAGCCACTGTCCCCGCAAAAACTACCTTGAACTTGAAATTAACCTTCCTAATAACCGGAAAAGGGCTATGTTGGGGTATGAACCTAGACTGATCCTCTAGATAACCTGCTACACCCAAAAAATACAGGTGCCAAGTAAACTTAAAGTAATCTCTTTTTTTCTTGTTTTTGGAAAAGGATGGTGCAGGGCGCAAACCTCCATTGATCCACTATTCCACCCCTAACATGCTACATCGACAAAAAGAATACAGGTGCTATGTAAGCCACCCCATCCTTATTAAGGCCACATACCTAGACAGAAACTAAGATCCTACTCACAACCCATGTTACAAGCTACGGCAAGTAAGAAGTGTAGAACCATTAGTTCATAAGGACTACCGTTGTATAACCACTCACCAATGGGTGCCGCCTCTTCCCATGTTGAGTAAAATTGTAGGGAAAACCCATATTAGCCAAACTCCTTCTAACACTCAACTCAAAAATCCAATTTTGAACATCTTCCAAACCACTAAAGTTGAAATAAACATCAATAAACGCAATTAAGAAGGAAAAAGACAAGAACCCACCAAAGCTTTAGAGCTAATCATTATATCTGTGTTACAGTCTCTCTATGAGCATAATTAAGATATCGAGGCGAAACAACAAGAAGTTATAGGCATGTCCGGTGCACTAAAGTTCCTGCTATGCGCAGGGTCCGAGAAAGGACCCGACCACAAGGGTCTATTATATGAAGCTTTACCTTGCATTTCTGCCAGAGGCTATTTCCAAGGCTTGAACCCGTGACCTCCTGGTCACATGGAGGCAACTTTACCGATTACTCCAAGGCTCCCTTTCTATACAAGTAATTATAGAAATCTAAAAATAAGTACTTAACTCTGGAAAAAGGGAACAACTACTGACTATAGCCTTCTACCTTAATCCTCGGACTCACACTAAATATTTTGAAATTATAACATATCAGCCAAACCCCTTCTAAAACTCAGTTCAAAAATCCAATTTTGAACATCTTACAAACCACTAAAGTTGAAATAAACATCAATAAACACAATTAAGAAGGAAAAAGACAAGAACCCACCAATTACAATCCCTCCATCAGCATAATGAAGATATCTAAAAAATAAGGGAAAGAAACTAATAAAACTAAACTCTGGGAAAAGGGCACAACTACATACTAACCTTCTACCCTAATGCTTCAACTCACACTAAATGTTTGCAACTAAACCATATTAACCAAACCCCTTCTAAACTCAGCTAAATCCAATTTTGAACATCTTACAAACCACAAACTCTGAAATTAGCATCAATAAACACAATCAACATGGAAAAAGACAAGAACCCACCAAAGATTAAGAGCCAATCTTTATAATACCTGAGTTACAGTCTTTCCATGAGCATAATGAAGAAGCCCTGCAGGGTGAGTTTTCTCATACTGCAGCTTGTATCTTCCTTCTGGGGTTTTGAAATAGGTCTTCAATCCAGGTGATTGTGCGTTGTTGTTGTTATTCCCTGGTGACATCGAATTACTATTAACCCCAGAATTCATCATTCTTCACCTAATCAAAAATGAAAAAAACACCCTTTTTTCTCTTCCAATCAAGAATTCAACACATGGAGTTTATGAGATCAGTTAAGCAATTGATTAATGAATCTTGCTGGGTGTCAATTGCTTCTAGATCAAATGCTTTGGGAAGGGTGATATTGACTTTTTCTTTTCAGCTATTTCTTCTGCTTCTCCTTGTCCTTCTGCTGCTATAACTCCTTTTTGCTTTTTCTCTGTGTTTGTAGAGTTTGAGATTCAGTTTGATTAAGGTTTATGTTTATGTCTAATTTAGGATTTTGGCTTTTGGGAGCTTTCAAAGAAAATACACAAAATTTCAATGTGTCCTTTTTTAAGAGCTGGGGTTTAATTTTTTGTTTTCCAATTAGGATAGAAGATTAATAGTACAGTAAAATATTATCTTCGTTTACTTTTTATATTATACTTTTTTCGTTTAATTTTATTTGACCTTTGTTAACTTGGTACGCTGATTAAAAAGTAGTAAATGATAGAGTAATTTTATCAAAGTATCTTTGAGTATAATAATTACCATGTCTTGAAAAATATAACGGAGAATTGACTATAATTAATGATAAAGGTAAATTAGGAACTAAATATAAAATTATCTCTTGATTTTATAAAGTGAAAAAGTATTGTTAGATATCCCAAAATAGTATAGGGGACATGTAAAGATGGACAGAGGAACTATTTTGTTTGGATGGTTGAAATATATCGTTTTATATTGTATTGTTGTGTATCGCTTTAATGTATATATAATATTTAGATAAATTGTATCATTTTTTTTACCATTACCTAATGTCATATTAACAATTTCAAGAGTAACTCTAAAAGAGAAAAAGTATGTTATGAGGTAAAGTTCTTCTAAGAAGAGAGAGTAAATAATAATGTAAGATTATTCAATAATTAGCAAAGACAAAATAAAACGAGAAAAAAAGGTAATGATAAAATATACCAAATCGATTGTTATATAAAATGAGATTTTTTGTTATTATCTAATGATAAATTTAAGGACACAGTAAATTTCAAGTGAAAATTAACATGAATATTGTACTTGCATTAACAACATAATACAATACAATAGGTGACGATGGTCTAAACAAGTTATTAGTAGCTGCAATATTAATTCTGTAATTTTATGTATTTTGATTATTACATTATTTTGTTATAATTATATTTCATTTTTTATTAATTTGTTATGTTCTTTTAATAGTATTTTGTTATGATTGTTTTCACTTTGCTAATTCTTTTTCTTAAATAAAAATTTCATTAAAAGTAACCTTTTTATCTTTCGAGATAAGATAAAATCTAATTACATTTTAGAATTGCCAAACTCTATTGATAAGATTTATATTTAATAAAAATATGTCAACAACAGAACTTTTATCTCCAAGTTCTCATAAGTGATTTAGACATAAATTAAATAATATTTCAGGAAAAAGGAAATACATATTAAATTTGAACATGTATTTCACTTTTTAAAAAATAAAATTTTATGAATGACAATTGTTTTACAAATTTGAAAATCTTATCTTAATAAACTAATAAAAAATTATTGCATTACATAATCAAATAGGTAGTTTTCCTCAATTATATTGACTTAAAATGCCAAATCATCCAAAGAAAAAGCAAGATAAAAGCAACAATGATGTCCTAGATAAGATTGTATTTGAACATCCCTATTTGAAAGATATATCGACTCTTAATATAATTGGTGAATAATTAAATTAATATTTTTTTTATCTGTCAAAACTTATAAGTATTTTTACTACGTGTTCTCGTATAAAAGAAAAATCTCCTACAAAGTTTTCTGCATCTACTTATGAATGATTTTTGTACCAAAGTTATGATCCATTCAATTCAATTTTCATTTTTTTGATTAACATAACTTGTGAAAAAGTACTTGAATGTCATATTTGTGCAAATCATACGGATATAAACGTGAGGTCCTAGGACAAAATTGTTAGAGGTTTCGACATGAATGAGAAATGAGAAATAACAAAAGACGCGCATTTTCTGAATTGAGCCAAAAAGGTACTTTTCAGATTGGACTTCTTCGATTTCACTTTTCATTGTTTATAAATTCAAAGGTCCTACTTAAAGTTTTAGAAACATAAATATCCAAATTTGAATTATTTCACCCTTCTAAATTGTTATTTAAGTTTATTTTCAAAACAAAATACCATAGAATCGTGTGATTGATTGATTTGTGGTATGAATTTGCTGAAGTTCTATAAATTAAAGTATCACTTTTATCAAATAGATTTTTATTCTGTCATTGAAGAAATTAATCCTTAAATCTTATATGACAACAAAAAGAAATTAAATTTTTTAAGGACACATAAATAAATTATGGACTTAGACCTCATTTATTTTGAGTTTTACTATTTCAAATGTGGGAAGTTAATAAGAATTTGGCCTAAGCTAGTGATGACACATTGATTAACACTATTGGCCATGGAGGTTACCAATCCTGATATCAATTTACTAAAATGTTTTGAAAGAAAAGGATCAAGCTAAAAATTGCAAGAATATATATAGACATTTAAGTCTCAGTCCCACAATTTAAAATTTATAAATTTTTGATTTATCCCTAAATTTATAGTCTATTTTTTTAGTGGTTCTCAATAAATATTTCTTGAATATTTGATGAATTACTCAATATAAATACATAATTTGTGTGAAAGTTACTTATTTCTTCGAGGATCTGCTTCCACTATCCTAAAATTACCATCACAAGGATTGGATAAGATATAGGCTCCAAGACTCACCTTCACTATATGAAAGTTGCGTTCATGAGAGGGTGCCACATTGTCATGGACATGTTGCGAGATCAAGTTCATTATCTTGGAGCAATGCCAATACAATACAACACCGAGATCACAGTATACTTCCCATGATAGTAGAGCTAAGCGTCTAATTTTGAATATACCATTTTTACAAGGATATTTTAGGCATTTTGCACTTATAATACTCAAATAACTGTTATTACGTCTAATTTTCAAGTTAGAGTCGGGCTATAAAAATCCTTTATGTTTATGTTATTTCATTTGAACTAATATATTTTCTATTTATTTCAAACAAGTAGAAATAACACTATAGACAATCTATATTTATATTGTTTAATTTAAACTCATCTATTTTCTGTTCCATGTACTAAAATAACTATTAATACATCTAAATTTCAAACAAGTAGAAATCAAGCTATAAAAATTCTTGATCTTTATGTCGTTACATTCAAAATCATAAAATTTTCATTCTATGTATTTGATAAAATATCTTACTTTAAAAAAATCAAAATCTAACCACCCATCCCACGAAAAAGCAGAATGAGAAAAAGGATATAAATAAAAGTAATATAAAGTAGGAAAAATAAGGGACTTCTTGAGGGCCTATATATATGTGGTTCCTTTAATATGCTTTAGTGTAGTTAATGGTAAATGCTACACCTAATTAATCACTCATTTGTGATACTTTCTATGTTTAATAAATGATTTTTCCATTCTTTTGATTAAATTAAAGAGTTACTAAATATAGAAAGCGTCAATTTTTTTGAAATATACTTGGTTTAAAAAAGAAGTGATACAAACTAACATTGAGAAAGTATTGCTATCTTTATATATTTATAAGCTTTTAAGTTATATATTTTAATTATATCCTAATAGCATCTATAAGAATGAAATGTTAAATATCTAATGTGTTTCCCAACAAGCAAAGTCTATTGACTAAAGGGTCGTTTAGTTAAGAACAATTTATTCAGCAATAAATTATTATATATCCGATCAAATATTAAATATCTCAAAATTATCATATCTTATATCTCACACCAAAATAATTTGTTTAAAATCTTACTAAAAAATGCTTCTTTTATGTCTCAAATTATAAATTCACAAAAAAATTGATATACTATACACTCTTTAATTCAAAAATCCCATTTAAAAATACAAAAATTCTTCATATTTTATATTTCATCCATTCAACTTAACATAAACAAAGATAAAAAATCACATCATTTTGAATAATGTAACATTTTCCTTATCCATGATCAACAATAATTTTTACAAATACAAAAAGAGAGTTACTACTAATAAATAATATATTTTATCATATCACAAATTAACATTATACCCCTGAAGTAACCTATTTTTACTAAAATACCCCAAAAAGTTGGACCCTCTTTGTGGTCGTTTCTAATCTTTTAGATATAGCAAAAAAGGACCTACAAAAGTCTAGAAACTGACACATTTAGTCCAAAAAGCTGCAATTGGTCTATAGCACAATGAGATAAGGATTAAGCTTATCCATATTCTACTGTTTCTCATCTTCTCCGGCGACTTTCTCCTCGCCGTCCTCCGAGGTCACCGGCTGCAGAAGCAACGCCGTAAACGGCATGTGCCTATACGCATTTCCGGGGAATTCCAACGACGGTTGACACAAATCAAGCCGGCAATTTGGCTGTGATTGCGGAGTCATAGAGAAAAATCCACCACCTGTCGGAAATCCAGAAACTGGCGTAGCTCGGGTTAACGGAGCTAAAACCGACGGTTGTGACTGAGACAACGGTACGCTCTCCGCCGTCGTAGTAACTTGAGTCGCCGGGATCGTACCTGTTCCCGTAGCAGCTATGATTGCTGGCTCAGCGTTACGGAGGAGCCACTCGATGGTTTCTCCGTCAGTCCGATGACCTAGTTCCTTCGTTAATTGAAAAACACGCGCCGCACATAACGCCGGCATCCTCACGCGCCGTCCTCTTCCATTGACCTTTGTGTGCCTGTCTTTGGTAGTAGTAGAAACGGATAATGAATGCTTCTTCTTAGGAACTACTACAAGGGCATTTTTGTCATTTGGTTCTGAGTTAGCGCTACCGTTTCCTGCGCCGGCGATAGCACCGGAAACAACCATTTCTGAACCCATTTTTAGGGTTTGTTTTGAATGGAGGGAAAAAAGGTGTACTTTAGGCTTTAGGGATGATTTTTTGATTTTTGATAGACCCCACAAAAATGGAAAAGAGTTCTTATAGGGAAAAAAAATGATGCGAGTGTTTTTTTGGGTTAGGTTTGTGAATCACTGACATCTGTATCTTCTTGGTAGTGTGTATGGACTGAAAGGGCCCATTAAGCTTTCTGGGCCCAATACTGTGTTGTGGTCCCACTTGAGACAATTATTTTATTTTTTTTAATTTGAGTAGAAAAATAAATTTTTGATTGAATAACAAAGATCAACATAATTTTTGGGAGTTTTACGTGAAAGAATGCATATATGGAGATTTTGTAGGTCGGAGGTTGATGTATTAGGGCAGAAGGTTAGACGATTAGTATAGTTAGAATGATGTCAAATCTTGTGATACAGTAGGTTAGTAAAAGTAGTTGTGCCACTATATGTTATGTTGTTATTATTCATCATTTATTTTGTTATTTTTGTTATCTTTATAAATTCTCATTTGCTGTCTACTCTAGTCGTTGTTTTATATTTAGTATTTTTTTATTGTTGGAGATGATATTTTTGAGATGAAGGTGTTTCGGAAATAGTCTCTCTGTCTCTATGAGATAATGGTATGGTCTGCATACATTTTAACCTCTCAACCTCCCCTTATGAAATTCCATCAAATATGTTATTATTGTTCGTGAATCTATAAAAGGATATTTAAGGTTGAAGTTGTAAAGGGGGAAAATCCATGATTAATCTTTCGAAGCTTGGAGAGTGATTAATCCTACTCATGAGCTACTTGATTACATTTGGATAGTAATAAATTTATTCTGAATTAAATCTAAAATTGTTTTCGTGCAATCATAAATTTTATTGTACCTAATGGAGATATGTTGACTTTGTTATATTATTACATGGTAAACAAATGATATTATTATAGATTTATTGGGGGTCTTAAATATAATTAAAAAGGATACAGTTAATCATAGTCTGTCATTTTTATATCTGATTTACTTGTGATACTAATTGAAAGTGATTCAAATTCAAAAATTAATACCTAATCCTTATAATTAACTCATTTATATGATCGATATGAAAAAATTGTTTTTATTCAAAAAATGTTGCATAGTTTTTGTTGTATTAGTACATGAATGACTTTTTTTTTGTGCTAATATAATACATGTGTTATTGATTAATAAAAATATAAGTATAGATTAGAGGATTGATAAAATTTGTTATTCGTTTTGTTTAAATGAGTGCTAGAAAATTTCACTAAAAATAAAATTGTGTACCAAAAGAATTTTTGTTTAAAATTTTGTATCAAAAGAATTTTTATTTAAAACTTTCACTAGAAATAAAACCTATCACGTAAAAAAAATTAAAATTAAAGAATTGTCAAAAATTAAAACTGAAATTATATTAGTAATGAGTTTATGACAAATGGCATTTTCTGGGAAAAGAGTAAAAGATGCAGGGGTATTATAGTAAACACAAGTAAAAAATCTCATCCATTTGAGATTTTATCAAACTCTTGAGGCAAAGAACACACACAGAGTTCAAACTTAAGCTATCACTTCCATTCATCTTCAATCTTCAAATGAATCTTTTTTAATTCAAGAAAACACACATGGTGGCACTAAAACCCCTCTTAATTCTGAAAAAAGATATCTTTTTTACACCCCAGATGCTAGAAAAATAGTTACATATATATATAGTGAAGATTTTTCACAAGATAGGTTAGCTTAGCTATGGAGGCTGCTGGAAGAAACCTTCTTTCTTCACCAACAACTTTTTCTCAGAAAACCCAACTCAGGAATTGTCCATCTTCTATTTCTTCTTCAGGTAAATTGTTGAATTATTGGATGAATTTTGTCCAAATGGAATGCAATAGGATAGTGAGGGTAATTGTTATTATAAATGCATTGAGTTCTCTCTGTTTCTGCATTCTTGGTTCTTCTAGTGTAGTAGCATTCTCATTTATCTATATTTGTGGCTTTAGTGTTGTAAAGTTAATGCCTTTAGTGAGAACCCAAGGGTGTGGCCTAGTGTCACATGAAGTGAATTGAGAACGAATTGAGAACCATGATGTCTTAGGTTCAAATTCCAGTAAAGTCAAAAAAACACTAGGCGATTATTTCGCATCTGTCATAGCCTTATGGACAAAGTTACCCGGTACGTGTTGATGGTGGGAAGTAGTAGGTATTCTATGAAATAAGGCTAGGTGTACGTAAGCTGGCGTACACACACAGTTATCAAAAATAAAGTAATTGCCTTTAGTCAAATGTGGCTCAAGAAACCATGGCTATCAAAAAAAAAAAACTGATGCCTTTAGTGAAATGTGGTGCCGAAGTTGCTGAATTAGCAATTTACGTGGCAGGAGATACTAGAAACTTGCCCGTATGGAGCAGGATTGGTAATGAGAATTCATATATCCCAATTCAACTGGTATATATTTTGAAGGGTAAATTGTTGTTGTAAATGTGTTGAATCCCACTGTTTTTGCCTTCTTGATTCTTGTAGCATTCCCATTTGTCAATATTTGTGGCTTTAGTTTTATAAAGTTAATGTTTTTAGTAAAATATGTTTAATTATTGGAATGAAACTTTTCCAAATGGAGCAGAAATGCAGAATGGATAATGAGGATTCATGTAGCCAAATTTAGTTAATAGATTGAAGGGTAATTGTTGTTGTAAATGTGTTGAATTCCCATTGTTTTTTCCTATTTCATTCTTCTAGCATTTCCATTTATCAATATTTGTGGTTTTAGTTTTATAAATTTAATGCCTTTAGTGAAATGTGTTGAATTATTGGAATGGAACTTGTCCAAATGGAGCAGAAATGAAGAATGGATTATGAGGATTCATGTACCCGAATGCAGCTAATTTAAATCTTAGCATAACTATTGTTATAAATTCGTCCCATTGGTTTTGCCTTC
>JAPFFP010000113.1:1547214-1564146 GCA_026153255.1 Solanum medicagineum | reverse complement strand
CACGGGCATTACCTATCTAGTGTGTGTGTGTGTATATATATATATATATATATATATATATATATATATATATATATGTTAAAAATTCATAATAATTCATGTGATGTATACTCATCCAATATGTAACTTACGTATGTATCATCAAATTTCTTTACAATAATTTCATTTATTTTAATATTATTTAACAATGAAAGTTACGAGTTCAAAGAATTTCTATCGTATTATTGTATATATAAGTTAAATATTCATAATAATTTATGTAATGTATACTCATCCAATATGTAATTTATATATATATCATCAAATTTCTTTATAATTATATCATTTATTTGAATATTATTTAATTGTTATATATAACGAGATCAATATTATTATAAAGAATATATAACATAATATGAACTCTTCGAGTTCAAAAAATTTAGATCGTTATATAGTGAAATATTGTTACGGAGAGATCTGATTGTATATCATGAAAAAAAAGGATGAAGAAATGAAGCATCAATATCCAATTATCCATGCAAAATATAGTTACAATTACAATAAACAATTTACAAGAAAAAGTGTCAAAAATTATTTGATAAGTTGAAGGTGGTCCATAGTCCATACTATAGAATAATTCATCAATAAAAATATAAGACTACATGTGACATATACATAATTACATAATATATGGTATATTAAGAGAGCAAAAAATAGATATTTATTTATATGAATAAATTTAACTACTTTTGGCTCCATGCACTTGGATCTTACTACAAACTGAATTATTCTTTCTTTCTCCCAGTTATTACATATTATATTATCACCCCCACCACCTTCTTCCTACCCTACCCCCACCTAGGGGCGGAGCTATCTTTTGTTGAGGGGTTCACTCGAATCTCAGTCGATGATAAATTATATTATTTATATATAATTAAAATATTTTTTTTTATATATATACAGTAAGTATTGAATCCCCTTCGACTAGTCCGTGTGACTACTTTTTCTGATTTTAAATTTCCTTAACGATAATTCTGACTCCAATGGCTCCGCCACCCCCACCCCAAGATAAAACTATATACTTACGTGTGTATCTGACTTCTTGAGCATAATATTGTACGTTCTTTCTCAATTTATATATATCTACACATCATTTCACATGCACACGTAGGGACATATAAGTAACAAAATTTCCCCATATTATATATGACACCATGCACATGTTTGAGTTTAACTGTTTTACATTGAGCGATGAAGTCAAAATTTTCGTTAAAGCAATTTAAAATTTGAAGAAATTAGTTAAAGGGAATATTCCATATAATATATATAGGAACAATAATGACATATACAGTGTGATGCTATATTGTGATTTTTCCTTGAAAGAGATGTAGATGGACCATTTTGCCCCTAATAGCAGTTAAGATTTTCACTAAAAGGATTCAAAATATTAAGATATAAACGTAGAAGAAGTCGGGGGAATTCAAGATCTAATACACATACATGAAAAATAATTTGACTTTATATATATACAATGTAATTTTCTGATAAAAAATTAGGATGAACTCCCTTGAGCCTAGTAGTAATGGCGGAGCCACATTTACTTGAGGAGTGTCAATCGACACTCCTTCGTCAGACAATTACATTCTTTAGTTAGGTGAAAATATTTCCTTTATGTATATATATAAAATACATATTGACATTTCCCGACTTATACATAATTTTCTTCCTTAAATTATGACACCCCTTATACAAAATCGACTCCACCACTGCCGATAACAGAACCAGAAATTTCATTGAGGAGTTAGATTTCAAGATACAAAGAAAAGAACTATGAAATCCATCCTCTATTATTTATACGTAAAAGATATCTCGACCTTATATATTTTGACCCTAGGTTGTTCTTCTAGCTTCACCCTCGTTTATATACTAACCGCGTAATCAAATTACTTAAAACATAATTACGAAAAAATGATTCACGATAAGTAATACTCATAACTTGAAATACAACACAATAAGGTGTTACATACAATAAGTTAAATATATAACATTACGATTAAAAAAAATTATATTGTCAGCGTATATAAATAAAATTCGATATTATATTATGAAGGGCATGGGGATAAGATTTTTTTGTGTCCGACCACATACGACATCACTTGCACCAATCCGTTGCATAGATTCCTTTCTTCACTCCCCAATGCACGTTAACAAAAATCAATCATACCAAAAATCGATCGTGATGAGATGATTCGAGATTTCTTAATTCTTATCAGATATATATTTTCGAATTCAAGTTTTTAAAAGTGAAAAAAAAGACCCCCTCGAGAGTGTTGTTTTGAGAAATGGAATTTGCAATGCATGAATTTAAATTTAATTAGCTGCAATATGAGTATCGGACAAATAAATAAATACTTATAATTCTCCCATTATTTTATTTTATTTTATTTATGTACACTAGATGTGGTTTTGTTGGCTATAATTAAGAATTAGGGTTTATTTATTTATATATCATTAAAATATTGATCCAAAGAATTGTTTGTTGAAAAACGTAGTCCTTAAAACGCGTTATAGTGTTACATTTTCAAGATACCTATATATAGTGGGAATATGATAATCTCTAATTGGAGAAAATTAATTATTTGGTCATTAAATATATATATATTACTCTTCGAAGATCATTAGCAGCAATATATTCAATGAATTTTATAGGTGGAGTTCGAAAAGAGCAAAATATATGCATATCTTTTCTCTTTCTCGTAGAGGTAAAAAAACATATTTAAGAGTAAAATGAAAAAAGATATAGCAAATAATTATATGATTAAAGCCTATATATATAGCTTATATGGAAAATATGTAATCTTTAAAATATATATTACTTTCAAATACAAAATAATACTTACTAATTAATTTAATATAGTACCCCTCTGTCCTATATTAACTTAAATTTTTAGGCTTTTTCGATGTTAATAATAGTTAAATTGTTCAAAGTTCGTTCAAAATGAATGTATGAAACTTTTTTCATATTTGTACTTTCATTTATTGAAGTTTTACATTTTCTAGGAGATAAATTACACTATATACTTATGACTTCACCAAAGACTATAATGAAAACTATGATTTAAATCATCTTTGGATATTTTTTTTAATATGTGCATTAATTTAAATTAAAATGAATTGGAGAAAGTACTTGGGTATTAATTAAATAATGCAATCAATTATTTGTGGAGATTTAGTAGCAAAGAAAGTCCACATTCAATTGATTGAAAGTTGATTAAATTGTACTTAATTATACTATGATGAGTGTGAGGAACTATTAATGATTCTAATTTGGGGAGAAACTATAGAAAATCCAAAAAGAAATGAGTTACTCCCTTCATCCAACTTTGGTTGGCCCCTATTGACTTGACACAGGGATTAAGAAGTAGTAAATGATGAAGTAATTTTACCAAATTACCCTTTGAATATAATAAATATGACCCCTTGAAAAATGTAATAGGGAAATGACTATAATTAATGATAAGGATAAATTAGGAACTAAGTGTAAAATTATCTTTTGATTTAATAAAGTGAACAAGTATTATTGGACATCCCAAAATAATATAGGGGTCAAGTAAAGTTAGACGGAGGAAGTATTAAAGTTATGTACACAAATAATATAATTATCTTAAGCAGAATTGTTGTTCCTGATGCTAGACTTCAGTAATGGTAGTCATTGCTTCTTCAGTCTGAGAATTTGTCTCTTTATCGCTGCGACCTAGGCAGCTTGGTTCTACCGAGCCTGTAGGTGTGGTGTTTTGCATCTCCTACTTAATGCAATTGATCTTTTCGCCATTTCTTTTCTTCAATAATGTCTTCGCTTTACTTCAAGATGCTATTTATTAAAAATAAAAAGAAAAAACATATATCTCAGAATTATAATCAATAAGTGAATACCCCAACTATATTTATCAAGAAATTTATTTATAATTATCAAATAAATAATCTAATTGGTAAATTAATTTTTTTTAGGACCAATAAATGCGAGCAATCAAAGGATCAATATCTTCTCAATTTTTTCATTATCATTTATTTTTTAATTTTTCATTTTGTTACTTCGACTATTCATTTCATATTCGAAGTTTTTTCACTTGAGATAGTCACGTACAATTTTTTTGAAAAGAATATGATACTATTATCTATCAGATCCGACGAATGATCCACAGATTAAATCTAAAACTTCTAATTAAAAATAAAGAAATCTTATCCGTCCTACGATACTTGAAAACGTCTTAAAGGGTGCTTTTTAATTGAACTTTTCTTTGACTAAATTTGATTTTATTATGTTTATATGAAAAAGGTAGATGGCTTTTCAAAAAATGTAGAAGGATTGGGAAACACAATACAAGAAGCACGTTCTTCCATGGGAAAACATTTCCATTTCTTTGGGACTAAGCACACATGGCCTTGTCTATCTATTATGGCATCCAATGCTATTTATTCAATTATCTCGATTTCAATTTGTTTTTCTGATTTTTAATCTGATATAAAATTTAAAAATTATATATAAAAAAATTACGATTTAAAATTAAAGATATATAAAATATATCAAAATATTATTTAATTACGTGATCTTAAATATGTTATGTGAAATTTTAAATTAAAGAGTTATTGTAGAAGAAAATTGATATTTTTAAAAAGGACTTGAAAAATTATTATAGAAGAAAATTGACATTTTTTAAATGAATTGAAATTGATTAAAATAGAGAAGTCGAATACTATTAATTATTTTTTTAAGATAATATTCTTAAAAAGAGAGAGAGAGAGAGAAGAAAAGGTTAAGTAATAGGAGCCTTATAATAAATAAAAATAATGTAAAAGAATAAAAGAAGAACGTGTTATTTATTTATTTATTTATTTATTTTTCTGAAAAAGGATAAAACATATTCCTTAATTATTCAAAATTAGTAAATTTTACCCTCCATTGATTTTAAAAAAAAAAAAATGTTCCAAAAGGAAAATTCCAAATTTGCCCTTAACCTATTTGAAATATGACAGTTTTACCCTTTGCACAATTCACAACAAATATTCGTTATAACTTAAAAACTCTTTTAAAGAACCACTTTGGTGATTAATAACAAAGTTTAATTATCAAAACGAATAATGATACAATTATATTTCTTCTTATTAAAAAACAAAAAACTGAAAAATATAAAATGAAACCCCATTTATTTATAAGATAAGATATTCTTACATCTCTAAGTTGGCCTGGAGCTGTCGGTATGTTTTCAACAAGTACTAAAGTTTGGTCCACATATAATCAGATTTTTAATGCGTATTGTATAGAAAATAATTACATCCTTTTATTTTTTCTAATTAATTTAAAGATTAGGTGTTATAAAGATTCTTCTTTATGACATGAACATTTAAAAAATATTTTCGGTGAAAGAAGTTTTAATATACTTTAATTCTGTAAAATGTAAAAATAGGCTTGACACTTTATCATATTAAGAAGTGACATGTGATAAGAAGAATAGATCAGACATGACACAATAGGATCAACGCCGGATGACATCCTCAGAGTGTGATTAGTGAGGACAATCTTATCCACAAAAGATTCAACGAAATTAAGATGGTCGATTGAGACTGATTTCATATCAGTAAGTTAAAAGTGTGTTTAGTTCTAAAGGAGCGATATCGAGTTCAAGATACAAATCAAATTGCGATAACTTAGACATCTACTAGTTGTGGAAAATTATCATATACTAAGAAGTGACACGTAACAAGAAAAATAGATCACATCTACTCGTTGTGGAAAATTATCATATACTATGAAGTGACACGTGACAAGAAAAATAGATCAAACATGATGCGATAAGATTAATGTTGGATAACACTCAGGACTGTGATTAGTGAAGACAATCTTATCTATAAAAGATTCAACGAAATTAAGGTGGTGGATCGGGATCGATTTTGTATCAGTAAGTTAAAATGTGTTTAGCTCTGAAGGAACAATATTGAGTTCAAGATACGAATTGAATTGCAATATCTTTAACATCTAGTCCTTGTGCAAAATTATCTGAGATTATCGTCAATTGTTAGTCGATGATGATAATATGTAATTAATAGATTTTAAGAAGACATATTTTGTTGATCTTGTCCCTTGATACTTGGTTATAAATGCGATTTATTTTCTTAATAAATAAAAACATTTTATTTTCATCATCACACTATATATTAAACTTTTTTTTTTCTCTAAGTCATTGAGCTCCCAAGTTATGCTAAATTATCAACTTTATTATGCACTTCTTCCAAGTTAGTATTTCTTTTCACTCCTATCATTTTGGTATATTCAGAACATGTGTTTTCAAATCACGTGTACAAATTCAATGAGAACATGAACATAATCTTGATATATATCCATTTTATATCCACTATGGTCTATTAAGCAAGATATATGATATAAAAATAATTCTTGATAAGGTATATAATTTAAACTCGCTAAGATTATTTTTTTTTTTCATTTTTCTTTTCCTCTATTATTGTTGAATGTCATTTTTATTGCTTTTAAATATTGAATGCACTCTGGATGTGTATTATCATATCACCAAAAGATATCTACAGGTAATTCTTTTACGAAACTTATAAATTGAAAGTAAGATGCATAAGCTGTACCTTTACCTTCTTATTTTATTTCAAAATAAGTGATCTTTTAGACTATCAAGAAAACATTAATGATTTTCTTCTAAGAGTAAATCCTACTTTCTAAGAATTGAGTAATTTTCTTAAAAATATATCTAAACTAAAAACACTTATTTTGAGACAAAAGGAGAGGACAACAACAACATAGTAACTGGAATCACAACGGTAAAATGTACTCAAACTTTATCATTGCTTCATTGAGACCGAGAGGTTGTTTCCGAAAGACCCTCATCTCAAAAATATCAGGGCCCAAAAGCAGAAGATACTAGATCTGAAAGAAAAAGACTTAAGTAGAAAGCAAATCATAATACATAAATACAAGAAAAGTAACAAATATAAGACGTACAATAACATAAGATAGAAAGACAACTAATCCTACTAACTTACTATAACACAAGGACCGACATCATCCTACCCCTACTAGCCTATTAATATTTACTACGCGACCCCCAATCCTTTCTATGTAAGGTCACCTCCTCCCAAAAGAGGAAAGGAGAGAATAATAGATAAAAATTAAAAATAAGTGTAAATTATTCGCATTAATGGAGGTATATAACTTGAAAACTCTTTAAACTTTTCATGTTCTTTTTCTTTGAAATTTGCAACATTAGAAATGGATAAAGCTGGACATATTTTTCAACAGGATACTGTAAAACACTTGTTACATCCAATCAGAAACGATCTTTTTATATCATACAGTTACAGAAGCCACCTTGTCATATCATAATTTCAAGAATTGTAACAATATCAGAAATGCAACATGGTACCATAGTGACAACGTAATTCAACTTCAACAAAATTTAAAACAAAACAAATTTCCCTGTAAAAGAGCTTATAGGGGGTAAAAGGGGTTTGAACAATCGAGAAAGTCAATTTCTTCAAAAATGGTGAACTTTGGAAAAAGCACCTGATAAATCTGCAGTTATAGTGCCTGCAGTTGACGTGTGAGACGCTCGATATTTTCTTCGAAAGATTCCAGTTCTTGCTTGAGGGCAGCAAGTTTCAATGTATTTTCTTCATGGATGTTAGCAGGAATTTTCTCTTTGTAACCAGAGGCACTCATGCTTTTGGTCAAGGTTTGATATTGCCTGAAAAAGAAGAAAAAGTTGGTCATGGCATATTGAACAGCTCGTTAACTTCACAAATTAAATTGACTCAAATTTCACGATATCCAACTTCAGCCCACTTTTGAACGAAGACGACTGAATGACAAGAAGCCAAATTGCATTACGCACTATTCTCAAATGGACGCACTAACTGAATAAAGTTGAGAGCAATTCGTGATTTTGGACTATCAACATGTTTAGTTGATGAATATCTGGAAAAAGATAGTAATATCTAGTGAAAATCAGGATTGATCTTCTACACATATTGTCCTGATTCGCCCAACATCTTTCTCAGCATAACTCGATGACTCCACATCTTACCTAATTGAAACTTCCTCAGGTTTCAGCAACTCGTAAAACTAAAGACAATAACTAATTTCTTGTTTTTGCATGTTCAAACGTTTTATATACTGATACAATCTATGTTGCTCAATCTCTCCGAAAATATTGTCACACCTATGTCCGATCCTCCAAAAATGCATTGCTCTTGGAGGATCCGACACACATCCATCTACATATTTGAAGAGTTCGAGTAACATAGCACTTACTTCCTCGTCTCTTCTCTCTTCTTTTTGAGCCTTTCAACTTCAGCCTCAGGATTACTGATAGTCCCCTTATCCTCGAGAAAAACTGTGATAGATTCATCCACCACTTCTGTCAGCCATTGAGTTGGAGCTGCATCAGTGTCACTTGAGACCTGACGAAGATTAATGCAAGAAATTATAGATTCATAAGAAAATGAGGGAATATAATTAAAAGTAACATGCATATTCCAAACTCCCCACCTAATAACCACTGAAAGTCATGCTCATATACACACTACATAGGTATATGTAAATGCATTAATCTTTGTGGGTCCTCTCTTAGTGCTATCAAAATTTCATCCATCCGCAGAATTAATGTTGAAACTCTATTTGCCTCACCAAACACTGCCTTTCTCAATAAAAGATTGTACTAAATCAATGAGCGTAGGCATGATCTGTGATATTTGTCAACAAATATGACTCATCTAATTCCATTTTTCCCGCATGACTGGCCATTGAGGATGCTTTAAGGATGTTTGAAGATATCCAACCTAATATCATGTGGAAGAGGAAAGGTAACAGCTAAATACGGATTCGTAGATTCTCTACTTTTTGGTATGTCTTTTATATGGGAGATTTTCCAATTATTAATAAAATTATCAATCCTATCAGAACACGGAAGACGAGGATGAATATGTTTTTGATGCAATTGAAGTTTGGAAAACAATAAAACTAGTCTGAACAATGTTCTGCAACTCGAATTAAAACAACACACATTTGCTGGACAATATTTCCAGATAATACACATTCAATTGAAATACAAGTACAAGCCATTATTCTCAAAACAGTTTATAAAGAAGCAACATTAGCAATATGACTTGTTTTTCTTTTTTCACAACTGAGAGGACACCATAAGGAGGAAATGAAAAAGCCTTGAATCAAAGAAAACCAGACTAGAAAGAGAAAGGAGATACCTTCAACGATGACAGTGTAGCTAGAGTAGAAATCTCGAGTTCACGGCTTTTTATGACCTCCACATTATCATTCGTCCGGCAAAGCACAAATGCTTCTCGCCTGAGGACAGCAAGATCACCCTCATTAGTTTGGAAAGTTAAATGTCCTAAATGTCATCATGATTTTTGTTCCTTCTCAAACCAAACTATAATATCAAGCCATACAAAGAAAGGCCTAACATATAAATCTCACTTTCAATCATTAATATACATCAAGGGTGTCTCACGAATGACTCACAAAGACATAATCAAACATATTACAGGACACCGGCATCCTTCGTCCAAGTGCTATACATTACATATATCTTGTGAAATTTAACATAGGTCTCCCTAAAGAAATTACAACTGAACAGATAACTACCAATTCAAGCAGTATGGAAGCTGACGTAGTGAACTTCAATCTTCTAAAGATGGACAAGAAAGAGTGATACTTCAAACAACTTAGATGAGATATTGCATTAGGAGTGAAGACATTAACTACTTCATTGCTTATCAATTATTTCATAATAACAACACATTCGAATGTTTAAACCTTCTTCATTTGCATTTTACTCGCATCCCAGTTGTGACTACTTAAACTGCTTCCACTTTAGAGAATGAATTTGCATTTCCACCACTTGAAAGATAAATTCAACCTTCTCACATTTCCAGCAATCGAAAAGCCATATTGAACGACATATTCTATGGGCATTAAACACAAATGGAAATCAACATGTTCGTTATCCACCCCAGTACTGGTTTTTCATTCAAAAGTAATTCCTATGGTTCACAAAATTTTGGCTTAATGTTCAACAGACAATAAATATTGAATGGGTATTTATAACATAAACTTCACATATGAAGAGATTCCTGAAGTAAAATAAATGCCATTTGAAATGCTTTTTAATATATGGAAAATATAAGTGATCCAGGATATGCCCAAATGTTGTACCTTGCAAATCTCTCCTTTGGAGGCAACAATGCCCTCTTCGACCTCAGTCCTTTAACAATGGATGACACTTTTTCCATCTCAGCTTCCACATTATCATTATTCCAGCTCTGAAAAATTGAACAGAAGTAAAGCAACATGGTCAATAGACAATATAAAAATCAAGTAGCAGCTGGCATGGAGCATTATACTAAGTCCTGTTCTCTACTACTAGACTCATCTTGATAAGCTGCATGTTTAGATCCACAAGCAAGTTAACATATTCCAAATACGTATTCTTGTAAAATGAATTAAATACATGGTTTACTTTTCCCAGATGCTTGATGAGAAGTTTAACAATGTATGCGTATGATTCTAAATTAATTTTTCAGAAACAGATCATATACCTAAGTTCAGAGTAACCATTAACAATACACCATCATGCAAAACCAACAGCAACAAGAAAAAGGAAAAAAAAAAACACTTAGATCCAAATCAACTAAAATGAAAATGTTCCCATCTATTTGCTAGTTCAGGACCTTAAAATTTGTGATTAGATCATACCTCTACAGTGGAAGGATAATCACTTATCACTATAGATTCTTTCTTTATAGAATCCCCGCTAGCAGGAAGGCGCTGCCATAATTCTTCGGTGACAAATGGCATAAATGGATGGAGTAATCTCAACCCGTAATCTAAACAAAGCCACAAGGTGTCCTGAGCAGATCTTCTTGCAGATACAAATTCTGGATTATCACTGGTAAAGTATGGCTTGATTACTTCTATAAACACATCACACAACTGAAACTGCCACCAAGAATATACTGCTGTTGATGCATCGGAGAAATCATAGGCTTCAAGGGATGAGACAGTTTTCGCTATGGCCTTGTTAAGTGCTGAGAGAATCCACTGGCAGCTAAAAGGCATTTCATGAGGAACTATATTTGTCGGAGGGGTGTAATCTTCACCCAATTTACTCATGGCAAACCTAATGGCATTCCACAGTTTGTTACACCATTGACGATACCCAATCACTCTCTGGATATCAAGATTGATCTTATCGGACTGGAAGGACAAATTAAGAAAGTTAACAATATCAGAAGAAAGTCGAAAGAAACAGCTTATCAAATCTTAAGACACAAATGTGACGAACCTGGGCAGTGTATGAGACAAGGGCAAAACGAAGAGCATCTGCACCACATTCGGGGATACCATCAGGAAAGTCCTTTGCCTGTCCCTCTTTTGCCCTCTCAAATTCTTTGGCATCTAGGTTACCCTCCTTTAATCTCTTATGGAGACCGTCAAGTGTAATACCATTAATAACTTCAAGAGGATCAACAACATTTCCCAACGACTTCGACATCTTACGCCCATGAGCATCGCGGATCATTGGATGCAAATAAACCTGCAAATCATTTTAAAATGAATAAGACTTGTTGTGATGTCAGTAGAAAGATCAAGTTGTATAACTACTTCATGTAGATAAAATATCAACTACTAAATATAACTTTCATAACCAATCTCTACTTAATATTCAATCTTAAGGACTGAAAACAAAAACAAACCCAGTGTAATCACACAAGTGGGTCTAGGGAGGGTAAGATGTACACAGCCTTACCACTACCTTCTTTATGGGGTAGAGAGGTTGTTTCCAATTGACCCTCGATGACCCTCCTCCTTTATCCGGGCTTGGGACTGGCAATGTGAGCAAGCTCACAAAGTCAATTTTAAGGACTGAAAAAGCGTTTAATCATGGAAACAGAACTATCACGGTGAAAATGATTCCTAAAATAGATTCAAGGAATCAAACTCCACTTATAGCATAAAGCCCAATAAGAAAAAATGGTTTTTCATATGAGGGAGGATTAGGTTTGCTAACCTTTGAAAATGGTAAGTCACCTCCCAGCTTTATTCCCAACATCACCATACGTGCAACCCAGAAGAAGAGAATATCATGTCCGGTTTCAAGAACTGAAGTTGGATAAAATGTTTTGAAATCTGCAGTATTATCTGGCCACCCTAATACGGATAATGGGAAAAGACCAGATGAAAACCAGGTATCCAGCACATCTGGATCTTGAGAGAGCTCAACAATCTCCTTCCCCGAAAATTTCCTAGAAGCCAAATCTCGAGCTTCTTTTTCGTTTCTAGCAACAATCCAGCGATCATCACGGAGACCAAATTCTTCCTGCTTATCATCACGCAGGGTCACATACCAAGCAGGAATACGATGACCCCACCAAAGTTGCCTTGAGATGCACCAATCCCGAATGTTCTCAAGCCATCTGCATGTTCACCACATAAGTCTTCAAGACATATAGGACAAAAGATTTTGAAGCAGGTGATGTTTCAAGAAATGAGAAAATGGCACAAAATATCATGTATAAAAGTTCATTTTATGAAAGCATCCTGCATTAAGTTTATCTTTAAATCCTTAACAAAAATCACAACCAAGTTTTTGCATGTATGCATCTCTGTTTGAAGAGATACTTGCACAAAAGTAAACGATAGAATAGATATTTCCACAATGAACATTAAAAAAATATATATATCAAATAGAAGAATTTAAAACAGAGTCATTGGACCCATCAAAATGTACCAATGTACATATGCATTTGGGGAGGGGGGAAAGCAGATCCAAAATCACCTTTTCCATTCAGCAGCATATTGCTTTGGGATGATCTCTAGTTTCCGATTATCCTCATCCATAACAGCATCCAAAGCCTGCTTGGCCATAATTTTGCAGTTGACAAACCATTGAGGCTTTATAAGAGGCTCCACCACATCATTGCTTCTTGAACAAATCCCAAGGCGCATCTCATTGTTCTTAGCACCCCTGTAGAGACCCTGTAACACATACATAAATCAAAGATCATGCATCTTAGCCACAGACAACTCAAATCATCCCAGGTTACTATCTTTGACTGATTCAAGTATGTCATAAAATCCCACCGCCCAATATTATGTAACACAGTTTTTTCTAGGGGTATCCTCAAAAGAGTCAAATCTAAGCCACCCTTTTATAGGTAAAATCTCAAGCACAATTCGAAAGTCTCAAGAACTCACAGAGCTAAAAGTGAGACACAATGTTAGATATCAAAAAGGAAAGGTTGGAACAGAATGTGCTTTCCTCCAATTTCAAGTAATTAAGTACTCAAAATCCATTATAATTTATGTTATGGAATTCGACTAGAACGGAAAGAAAAATACAAACAGCAAGGCCTTGGCTCTTGTTGAAACTGAAGTTCAAAGCTGTAACACTATTCACACACTAAAATGATATATAATTTGGTGTTGGGTTAGAGCTCCAAAACACCAAATTTTACACCAAGAAGTGATCCCATTTTTTTCATCCCATGCAGCTGACGCCATATGAAGTGGCCCAGTGCAGCATTCTTTCACAAACCCTGTAGTAAAATAAGACTGCTCAACCTCCAAAACTAATTGGCTAGTAATGCATTTATCGATTGTACCATTGGCTCCATCTGTTCACTGAATTTGCATTATTGCAATCTATATTTTAGATAGGTTCACGTAACAATTGAATTGTAGTTTATTAGCATTATTTGCAATAAAATTTGTATTTAGTAGTTAATGAATTTGACTACTTTAAATTTGTAAAAGTTGTATAGGTTAATATTACTATGTCATGCACATCAGATGGAGGTTGTGATCCCTATAACAACCACCACAGTAAAAACTAGGGTAAATACAATAAGATGCCTAAACAATAACATAGCTGGATCACCAAGTTTACATGATATATGCATTAAGGTCCTTCCACTTAATAATATTGAAAATATATGAAAAGCCTATATTTCGATGTACTTTAATTGCAATCATTATCGAACATATCTAGCATACCAAATAGAATTAGTTGTAACTAATAATCTAAAGCATGTTACATCAGTTTGTACTTTCACATAACATGTATATATTGCGTGTTCTCATTATACATACATAAGTGCATACATAAGTGCATACATAATGTTGACTCGCGTCCTGCTTTTATATAGCATATATGTTTTGTGTGTTTGCAGTTAGGTACATACGTGCATACATACCTAATCTCTCTGTGTTCGCAAATTGGAAATTCCATATGAAGTATACTTACACATTAAGCTCCCACTACCTCTGGAACATGATGCTACAGAATGGTCATAAACCCCAATGCCCAATAGGATGTTTTAACCACTGGCAACACATCTACAAGATAATCTTACATTGTTGAAATATTTGTTTCATTTGTGTTGATACATGTAGATTAATGGGATAGGAGAGTGGAGAGGCATAGGAGCTAAGAGGATGAAAGAAGGTAAGGGTGATATCGTGGTGTATCAGATGAAAGGTCAAGTAGGGGTGAAAGGGACAGAGGCAAAAGGGTAAAGGGATGCGGAAGCAGAAGATTGTTGTTCATGGAAGTTGAAGATGATGTCGTGGAACATGAGGGGAACAAATGACCTGAACAAAGAGTTCTCATCAACCCATCAATAAGATGACGGGAGCATTTTGTAGAGAATCGTCTATTGATGTAGTCTCTAGATTACTTTTTTTTTTTGATGATGGTGGTGTAGGGGCATGTTTGCACGCACCTAAACTATTCCATTACCTCCCATCAGTAGAGATGAAGGGTAACTCTACCGACCAAGGCCTACCAGATGAGAAGAAATCAACTAGTATTTGAACCTAAAACCTTATGGTTCTCCCCCTACTTTATTGATCATTAGGCCATACATTTGATGTAGTTCTTGTTTTACATACCTCTTCTAGCTTTTCAAATATAAATAAAATTCACCTTATCAAAAAAACACATGTCAGAGAACCATTTGCTTACATTTTCCATGAAATGATGGTTTCAAATGGAGAGAGACTAACTATATAGAGGACCAAACATTTATGAATATTATGTGTATGAAAAAACCTTCATATATATATACACACTCATATTTGACAGACATGATATGCATGGGCATATCAGAAGCAAGGGTATATCATCACATCCATGGATCCTTTAAATGTGAGACAACAAAATCCATCATAAATTAGAATAACTTTGAGTATCAATACATGCATGCAGTCCATTAACATTTTATTCCCAGCTAAAACAATAGAGAAAATTTATAAAAATACCTTTTCTTTTAAAGCTTCTGTCACAGCAACACGAGCTTTGAAACGAGGCATTCCTTCAAAGTCTGGACCAGCATTGCTATTTATATTCCCATCATCAGTAAAAATACTTATGAATTCAAGTTTGTGACGCCGTCCAACCTCAAAATCATTTGGGTCATGGGCTGGAGTTATCTGCCAGGACATTCAAAGAAGGGTCCATAAGCAATGATGGAGAAGCGGCAATTATTTCTCATAATGATATAGAATACCTTAACAGCACCAGTCCCAAAGTTCATATCTACAAGTATTTCATCACAAACTATTGGAAGCTTTCTTCCATTGAATGGATGAATAGCAAATTTCCCGTGAAGGTGACTGTATCTTTTGTCTTCAGGATGTATAGCAATTGCAGTATCACCAAGCATAGTTTCAATTCTAGTGGTCGCCACAACAATTTCACCAAGATCACCTTCTAAGGGGTAAGCAAATGAAGTCAGCAACCCGAACTCCACAGGCTCTTCATATCCAGGAACATTCAGAAGTGTCCTCTCTTTGATGTCAGTATAGTCAACCTAAAAACAGTAAGCAACTTTCAACAGTGAATAAGGATATATTTTCCACAACATCTTAGACTTGATTCAGAATGGCTACATGGCTCACCTCGATATCAGAGATTGCAGTACGCAAGACACAATCCCAATGCACCATACGTAGATCCCTTGATAGATGATAACAAAAGTTTAATATAGAGCCAAAACAAATTCAAGAAAACTGCACACTCAAGAATATGGCTACATCCTACACATGCACATAATGAGGAGATAAGAAAGACAAGAAAATAAAGGAGCTGCATACCTGTATATAAGACCTTCATTGGAAAGCCTAACAAATGCTTCAGTTACAGCCTTAGACCTTTTCTCATCCATGGTAAAGCACTGACTTCGGAGAACATGTGTTAGAACACAACAAATAAGAATTGTACAACAACTACTTCAAAATTTTCTCAACAAAGGAAAGAAAAGGTAAAAATCTCGATCATACCTCACGAGACCAATCAAGTGACGCACCCAAGCGACGTAATTGCTGCAGGATGGTACCCCCATATTCATTCTTCCAATTCCAGACCTACAAAAACCTTAGCGAGTAAAATTAATAACACAAACCTATGGGTGCAAACAATTATTAAAATTAGCACTCAGTTTTCTTTATTTAACTCTTTAGCAGACACGTGTTCCAGACTAAGAAAGCAGCAACTATTGGAAGGATCTTTTTTGTTTAAAACAACAATTGGGAGGATATTATAGCCATTGAAGTGATCTTTTATAGGAACGAAAAACAAATAGTCATAGACTTCAAAATAAGCACAAGACGTTAAACAAGGTGTTAGCAGTATATACTCACTTCAGAAACAAAGTTCTCCCGACCAATATCATGTCTAGTCAAATTCCTTTCTCTCATGATCTTCTTCTCCACAACAACCTAGATTCACCATCCACAAAGCACAATTAGAAAATATTAGATAAACAGAATAAAAGACCCACAACAACAACAACAACAACAACAACAACATACCCAGTGTAATCCCACAAGTGGGGTCTGGGGAGGGTAAAATGTAC
>JAPFFP010000113.1:1515784-1540841 GCA_026153255.1 Solanum medicagineum | reverse complement strand
AGAATCATTATTAAAATTCCTTCCTCGACCACGACCATGACCACGATTGGAGCCACGACCCCTTCCACGCCTAGAATGGCGAAAATTTGCCTCATTCACTTCAGGGACTGGGGCAGTACCAGTGGGTCGACTTTCATGATTTTTCATTAATAATTCATTATGTTGCTCAGCAATTAAAAGATGTGAAATGAGTTCACAATATTTCTTGAACTTCATTTCTCGGTATTGCTGCTGCAGGAGCATACTCGAGGCGGGAAAAGTGGAGAATGTTTTTTCCAGCATATCATTATCAGTGATATTTTCACCACATAATTTTAACTGAGAAATAATTTTAAACATTGCAGAATTATATGCCATAACAGATTTAAAATCTTGCAGCCTTAAATGGAGCCAATCATAACGTGCTTGCGGAAGTATGACCATCTTCAGGTGATCATATCTATCTTTCAGATCATTCCACAGCGTAAGAGGATCTTTAACCGTGAGATATTCCATTTTCAAATTCTCATCAAGATGATGGCGGAGGAATATCATTGCCTTGGCACGGTCTTGGTTTGATGCTGTATTTTTATCTTTGATGGTGTCTGCCAGACCCATCGCATTAAGGTGAATCTCGGCATCAAGAATCCAAGACATATATCTATTTCCAGATATATCTAAGGCTACAAATTCACGTTTAGTAAGATATGCCATTAGTAAAGGAGAAGAAAAAAAAAAACAATACCTTCGAAGCTTTTAATGTATTTGCTTGAGATAATAGAGCTTCGTGCTGATAACGTGTTATAAAATCTAATTAACTGAAAGGATTTTACTAGAAAATTAAACTGGAAATTAAAGAAGGAATGGAAGAGTATTTTGTATATTATCTCCGTGAATATCAGTGTCAAATTTCAAACCAAAACCGTGTATCAAAATGTTCTCACTTTCTTCCTTCTTTCATGGCTTTATATAGCCATACAAATACATTAAATATATGTAGTGGTCCCTATAATTTCCTTATTTCATGGCTTTACAAAGCCATTGGACAAGTTGGACAATTAAATTATTTCCAACAATTACGTGTGTTGACAAGTAATTTTTGCACATTAGTATGACTATTATGCTTTGTATATTTTGATGGTTTCAGGTTAGGCTATCGAAGCAATGAAAAATCCACTTCATAAGGATTTTGATAATCGACGACATGTGTCGTGGTTATTGTAAGAGAAACTTGCAAGTTATTATGTAATATCTGCATTCAAGACATTATTTTTTTTTTCCTTACTTAAATCTTGTACCTATAAACAAAAATATAAATTAATATACTCTATCAACCTAAATAAAATAATGAAATATTGTTTTGGTTTAATTTTGTCGCACTAGATTATATACTGATAATTTTTTTTTTAATTTGACACCAAATCAAGTAAGTTAATTCATAAATCGAGACTTTTTCATAATTTGACTTAATTCTCAACTTTCAATTTTTTTAAAATTCAAAATCTACTGTTGAAGAAGTTTGGTGAGGCAATATTCACTTTTTACTCATAAATATTTTTTCAATAAGAGAATCCACAAAAGTTATTACTTGATTATGCGTAAAATAAATTTAATTCCAATATAATTGTCTTCATTCAACAGAAGATATAAATTGCGCTAAGCAAACTCTGTATGATGAGTTCAACCAAGAAAATATATCAAAAACTTTAACTTTGAGATTCTTCATTTGAAAGATCGTCTGCTCAATCAATTCAAACATTCCAATAAATACCTCTTAGGAACTTCTATAGTTTGATTTGCTAGGTATTCTAAAAAAACAAAACTCAACCATTCTTGCTATGTACACTAAAATCACTAAAACATAATTCATGAATATTTTTTTTATCCAATTTATTGAGATCAATTTATTTGGTGAATCAAAAGATCACATAGAATTTGACTATCAAGTCATTTCTATCTTTTTTAAAAAATTAAAATAAAAAATATTATAATATGTTAATTTAAACATTGAGTGTGTCCACACATTTATATACAACTACAAGAAATTAATGAATTATTTTCTTTACACTTGTTAAGTTTAAATGTTTAATACTTTATTAAGATTTGGTAAGGCAAGACTTGTTGGAAAAAAATAAAGAATTACACAAAAATAAATATGTCACAATAATATGAAAAATGGGAAAATAATGATACCAAATATTTAACGTGGTTCACCCAACACTTTTGGGTTACGTCCACAAATCAACACTTCTATTTTATTTTTTCTACTATTACAAATAGTAGGCACAAGTGTACAATTTCTTCTATTATTACAAATAGTAGGCTCTGAGAGAAAAATACCAAAAATAGTGGATACACTATTTCTTTTAGGAAAAAATATTTCCTAAGCACACACTCTATTTTTTCTCACAGACTATTTTATTTTATAGTCTATGGTATACCTCACAGAAGAAAAATATTTATTTTCTCTCTGTGACTCTCTCTGTATTTTTTCTCGCTTCTTTTCTGAATGAATTTAAATGAGGGCAAAAACCCTCTATTTATAGTGAAATAAAATGTGTCCACCTCTTCTCTTGACCAATCATAGAAGAGGCAAAACACATTTTTACCAATAATTCAATTTGCAATTTGCAAGCAAATTGCTTGTTGTCTTTGTTTACCAATTTGATTGGCAGCCCCTTTTATCAACAAAAGGGGCTGAACCTCACAAGACTAGCCCTCCTTGCTTGTATTTTTTTGTAAGAGTTTTTTATTTTAAATAAAAAATGGGTATATTTTCAGATTAGTGGTATAAATTCCAAAGAAAAAAAATGTGAAAATACCATTCAAGCTCCTTTCAGAAGTTATTGAGAAAAATACAGTTGAGAAAGTTGACCATAAAAAGTTAGTCTAGTTTTTTGTTTTACTTTATATGAAAAAAGAATAATAGTTGTTGAAAATATTATTTTAGAGAGTGTTTATGAAGATTAAAATTTCTCATTGAAAATAATAATTCATATCGTAATATTTATGTTTATTATTTAAAAAAATGTGTTGAATTAAATAATATTATAATCTTTTTATGTTTTATAAATATTATTATCACAATTATCTTAAAATTGGTATATTCTCTGATATTTATATTTTTAAAATATTTGGATTAAAGTCATTTATCTTTTATTAAGCAAGTAAATAAGTCATATATAATTTTACAATTTATAAATTAATTATTTAGATTATCAAATTAAATATCATCTATAGAGCTGTCAAAATTCGCTTGGCCCATGAGACCGACCCAATCCAATCCTTAAATCAAATGAAACTGGGCTAAATATTTTCAACCCATTTATGAACGAGGCTTTTTAACTCGTCCTAATTTGGCCAGCCGGCCTCATAAGCTCAACCTGCGAGCCTCAGAGACCGGCCCGTGCCCCGTAAATTTTAAAAATATTTATTATATATTTAGTTATTGTTTAAGTAGTATTCTATTTATTAAGATTATGAACATCTTTTACAATTTATTGTCCCATTAGATTTCTAATATCATCCCATTATTAGCATTTTGTTAAGTTTTTGGACTGACTTGTATAGTTGTGTTGTTGAAATTTTTTAAACCAACTAATTATATCTTTTACTATTGTGTTTTATGTCTAATTTATTGTTTCTCTTTTTGTTATTTATTTATCTTGTCCGTGACAAAAAATGATCGATGTTTCATAGTCTTTCTAAGAGGTTAATATTATTCATATTATAGTTGAGAGGTCAGGTCGTCCCAAACCCGTGACTCGCGTAGGACTGGATTGGACTGCTATTTTCTAGACCCTTTAGTTAAAAGGATCAGCCTGTCCTATCCCGTTTGACTCTCTAGCCCGCTAGGGTTGGATTGGGCTGACTCATTTTGACAGCCCTAATCATCTATAACTTTTATGGCTAATTTTAACCTCAAAATAGACTAATAATATACTTTAAATCGATAGCAAAGCGAATAAAATAATAAACAATAAATGAAAAATAAATAATTTTTTTATTTTGATAAGATATTATTATTTAGATGAGTATAATATGAAGTAAATATCATATTAAAAAATTATAATCAATAAGTTGAAACTCTATTAATTTCATTTGTTGACAAATCAAACAAAAAATTTTTTTTGGAGTCTTAGCCACATATCTATGTAGGACTATCACCCAACTCCCACCAAATAATCAAGTGAAACAATTGCAAAGGAAAACATTAAAAGCAAAATAGACAAAATAATATATTTCACATTTCTCTTATTTATATAAAATAAAATATATTTAGTAAAATTCTACAAATAAAATATAAGGAGAATAATGTGTACGTAGCCATACTTCTATTTTATAAGGATAAATGGTTTGTTTTGAATAGATCCTTGTCATAGCCAGCTTACCAAAACAAAAAGGAAAGAGGAATACAAAGAGAGACCGCAAATAATATGATAATTGAAGCAAAGAAAATAACAAAATAATTACAAGTATAAAAAACACGAGAAGGAAAAAAAAACTAACACTACTAATAAGGGAAACTAGACAATATGATTAATTATCTACTAATTTTCTATCCTAATTTTTTGATTGTTTCATATCATTCTATTTGATTCACGTTTTCGATAAGCTACAAGGTGTGTTTCAACCCTATCTAATCACTTTTTTTTAGTAATTTTTTCCGTGTACGTCTATTTCTACTCAAATTCATCAGAGTAAACTTCTCAAACATTCTCAATAAGACATCCATCATACGTCCAAACTATTTCAGCCTTACTCTTCTCGTCTTGCCCATCACAAAGAGTAGATTATATTAATCTTTAACAAATTAACTCACTAAAAGAAAAGAAAAAGACTGGTGCACTAAAATTCTTGCTAGGCATAGGGTCCATGAAAGAGCCCAATCACAAAAGGTCTATTGAATGCATTTTTACCTTATATTTCTTTCGAATGCTATTTTCAAGACTTGAACCCATGACCTCTTGATCACGTGACAATAAATTAACACACTAAATTAGTAAATTATTTTTTTAAATTTTAAACTAAAGAAATTTAAGAAATGGTTTTGGATTTTTTTTTCAAAAAAACAAAAATGAAGCCACTAACTCCTATAAAAGAATCCAAACCGCTATGTGAATTCATTTTGCCTTGAGCTCACAAAATTACTCTTTCTTTTTTCTCTCTCTCTTTACGTGTTTGTCTTTTCTTTATCTAAAATTATCTCTCTATATATTAATTCTAAAATTAATTATAAATTAAATTTATTCGTCTCAATCAACCGATCATCCACAAGCAAAAGCTACCGTTTTCTTCACCGGCAAAAAATTTCCCGGTAATTTATCGATCATCGGTTTAGTATATGTTATTGTTTCTATCAAGTTCATGTCCTTTGTTTGTTTTTTCTGTATTTAATGTATTTTTTTCGGTTTTATTTGGTTGATCGATTGAATTATTGGGTTTGAGTTGATTTTTTCATCCGATCGTTAGTTTTCTATCTAATTTATATGCTCCTGTTGCTTTATTTGTGAATTTTGTTGGGTTTTAGGCATTTGTTTGGTTGCGATTTTGTATGAAACAAAAAAAAACCCATCATTTTTGAGCTGATCTTCTTACCGATCGTTTTTTTTGGGGGTTAAGTGATGTTTTTACAGATTTTGCATGAATAAATTGTTTTGTGTTTTTTTTTTCTACTTATTATCTAAGAGTTTTTTGGTTTCAACTTTCAGTTTTCTATTTGGATTGTAAGTTATTAACTTTTTTTTTCTCCAAATTATGTAAATACATACTGGGAACTTGATATAATCAACAAGAAAATAGAATTTATGGTCTATTTACTCCATGGATTGAGAAGAAAAAACATCATTTTGGGCATTGGGGTGAAATGGGTCAATGAATATTGAGGATTCATGTGACGTAGGCCGTCGTATCCCAGTTTAGAACTGAAACATAGTTGTAGTGATTCATGGGAGACTACCCTCTCCAGATCTCACAAGTGGGATTACACTGAGTATGTTGTTGTAAAGAAAATTGAATATTTGATACCCCTATTTGGTAAGCAGCTACATTAACTAGAGATTTTTAAATGTGGAAATCTTACTGTCCAGGAAAGCTATATGTTGCATATAAGAGTTTCTGAAAGCATTAATTATTTATTAAAAAGGGAAGGAGGCAGAGAGGGTGGACAAGAGAGAAATTGGTTGGTTTATTACACTCATGTTAAGTATTCATGGCTTAGTTTTGTTTGGTATGATTGGAAGAGAAGTAAAAGTGATATAGTTTTCTCTTCTATGGGAATTTGAAGTTGCACTTCCCCTCTTCACTTTCTTCCTTGCTAAATCATTGAAAAATCCTTATTGCTTCGTTTTTACCTCCATTCCTGCAAACCTCTCTGTTTCACCCAAGTAAATACAGTGAGTAATTTGACTTGAACCTTCTCATAATTCTTCTAAGCTAATAGCAAAATCCATATACATATACATTCATGTATATGTGTGTGCGCGCGTGGATGTGCGCATGTGTGTCACTTCCTTTTCTAATTATTGTTTATTGTCTTAGTTCTATTTCCTTATATGTCCTCTGCTAGGGTGAAATCTCAAATTTAGTCTAAGAAGAACACTGACATTTAGCCACTATAGTGGCAGTGAGTATAACCTAGTAATACCTCTGAGTTCTTTATATCGTGTAGGGTTAATTACTGTTTATTGTCTTAGTTCTATTTCCTTATATATGTCCTCCGCTAGGGTGGAATCTCAAATTTACTCTAAGAGGAACATTGACATTTAGCCACACATACTGGCAGTCAGTGTATGTAATACCTTTGAGTTCTTTATATCGTGTAGGGTTAGGATGATTTTTTCCCAAGTTTGACAGTGTCTGGCATTTTATGACCAGCATGAAATTCCTGTTCTCAAAGATAGTGGCTAGTTTATTATAACAGTTAGGGAGTTAAATACACCTATGGGGTCTAGGGACCTATCAAAGATGAGATTTTGATGGATCCATGAATATGAAGGTCTCAGTGTGAATCGTTTCTAATAAATAGGATTCGAGTCTCATAGTGATACAACTTTTTTGGATAATAATTTACACCTTGTCCATGAATATTAAGTCAAACACAAATGGAGCCGAGAATCAGTTTTACACCATTCTATCATGAGCTATGCCGTTGATTGCATATTCCATTGTTCTGAAATTGATTTCGTGCATGCAGTTTTGAGTTCCTTTAGATGTGCATGTTGATAGTTGGTATTGTGTTTTGCAAGGATATCAGCAAAATAATAAATTGTGATTGTGGGGGCTTAGTTGCATAAAGTATTACAGTGGTCCCTTAAAATCAAGGTTTTGTTTATGCCGTTGATGTGTATTATTGATTCAAATTTTGTCCAACACAAGTGAAACATGTTTTATTTGCACAGTATACCATACAGCCGCAAAGTTAAAGACCTTGCAAGGACTGAAGGCATAATACTTTTCCCCTGTGGCTGACCAGATTTGAGTGAGACTCTCTTGTTCACGTAAGCATATCTTTTTTTTTTTTAAAAGTAAATTTTCAAATGTTAGCTATCTATCAATGAATTTAGGTGGAGCATCTGCCTGCATTGTGTAGCTTTGAGATGTCAGGAGTTCTCTTATTATTGGCGAATAGCTCTCCTTGGATTAGAGGAGAATATGATGCCACATATTATGATATGTGAATGTTATTCTTCAAAATTGCCTGATACATTTCCTCCTTATTAACAGCTGCTCTGGTTAAATATTTGAACACTTCCAAATATAAAGTAAGGAAATAACATTTGATCAGTCCCTTTATTCTACTCAGTGATACATCTTAGCACTGAGCCGTCTGTATTTGCTTATATTAGATTTTCATTTTTTGGGCACCATGTAAAGTCACTTCTCTTGGACTATTTCGAGAACTTGAAAAGCATTTAGTTTTATTCCACTAACTTCTTTGTTTGAGCAATGTTTATATTGTTTGCTCTCTTTTATAAATGATCTTTTTCTTGTGACCCTGTTCAGCATTTTTTGTCTCACTTTGTGATGATAGTTGGGATTGCATGCATTGGGATATGAACTTGAAGAAATAGGAGGAACTAACTTAAATGACTCTATGCAAACATTCATCTACAGCCATGTGACAGTGGCTTTATATTAGCAAATATTCATCTCCCATCTTTCTGCTATTCGCCCACATTGTAATCTCTATTTTGTCCTTAGGCACTGAGTTCCTAGAATCTATATGCTAGCATTTCTCTATATTACCTTGCAGAGTATCTAGGTTTAGATGGTTTTTCGTATGCAGGCTAGGGAGGCTGGCGGCTTGTTATTGTCAGATGAAGGATATTGCCTAGATTCATAAGAATGGGTTTCCTGGCTAAATAGTTCAGACTATAGTGCTTTGTTGGAGTTGATTTGAGCTTAATATTGGGCATGTTGATCAAATGTCATTTGGCATTTCTTATATTGACAAGACATAAGTTGATGTGAGGGCTTGGGATGAGGACAAATTACAAGTACAGGTGAGGGGTTTTGGTACCTACCTATCTCAGTCCAGCCATATCTCTATCTATAATACTTACTTTAAGGAACAATTTCCTCATGTTACATTGTTCTTTTTGTTTCCAGCTTTTGCTCTAGCATCTTCCTGTTCTTCCTTTCTTTTATCAATCTCAGTCTGGATTTCTTATTACCGTCTCAGATAATTAGGACTTTTCTGATTCTTCTCATCTTTATCACTGAAAAATAATCTGGGAGCTCCTGCAGGGTATTTATATGGTGGATAGCTAGCTAGCTTTGCTAATCTATAGAACCTCAACCACAAATGATGTTGCAAGCAACTTTTTGGTCAATCTGGCAGGTTATGAAGAAATCTCATTCTTATGGTGTTCTTATCAAGATTGAGTAGACTGAGCTACTGTTATTGCATTCTCTTACCCGTCAACCTTTGAGTGTAAGGAGCTCATAGGAAATAGGTTCTGCTGTTATCGCAGAATTAATGTCCACCTGATTAAAGATGCTCCTCTGATGGGGTGAGGAGTTGTGGAAAACCTGAAGTTCAATTCACACGCTGCCACTTATTGTGGGGGGTGAGGGGTTGAAAAACTGAAGTTCATTTTACAGGCTGCCACTAACTGTGCGGTGAGCATTTCTGGAAAACCTGAAGTTCATTCTACAGGTTGCAACTAACTTTCTGATTAGCCATGGGACTCCTTTGCACTTTGACAACTGCTGGTAGTATGGGGCCACTTTCTCTTGGAAAGACTGTCTTGCTTATGGCATTTTTTGCTTGATGAGAGGAGATGAGGTTCTTGCTGACCATGCTACTTCCAAAGCACATTTTTGACAATTTATGTTACTTCCTCTGCAATGGTGGATCTGTTGGTAGTGACATGGGGGTGGATGTGTGCCATCTTGATCTGCTGCTTGTCTGTGTACACTTTGAATTGTTTGCTGGTGAATAGAACTGAATGGTGCATAGTTTGAGTGTGTTGCAACTTTTTACAATATACCTCCTAAGTTTCAGAGTAGAGGTTCTGAGCAGATACTATAGTGCTCACTAGATGCAACATTCTCTCTCTTTTGTCATTGACAGCTGGTGTTATCCTGATTCAATTTGGTGCTCGTAATTCCTTAGTTGAGCCTGTTGAGTTAGTGATCCTGTGCTCCATTGGAGGTTTAGGTTGGTTGTAATCTTACTCTATTGGTGGCTTAGTATGAGATAGAGTGAGAGAGCAATCCTGATTAATAGATTCTTTGAATGGCATCACAATGCAGAGCTGGAGTCCAATGAAGGTACATTTTCTTAGTTGCGCCACTACGATGTAGCACATTGATGCTAGTATATTGTTAAGTGTCTGCAACTCCTTAGAACACTTAGTCCTAATGTTGCTTGGTCTACCCAATCTTGGAGGACAACTATCATAGCCTGTCGAGATGAATGAGAAAACATGTGTGTTACCAGCTGGCCTCAGTATATATGGTGAGCTCCCATTGATATAAAAAAACTCTCTAACTAGTTACACTTCTGTAGCTTGGAGAATTCTCTGTAGTTCTTTGGGGCTCATTGATGCCCCGTACCCGTCACTGTTCATCCTTTTGTACTACCCACAATCTTCATGAGGTGTTGCTTCTTATATTTCACATTGCAAGTAGATGCAATGATGGAAGCTTTTACAGCCATTTCACAGTTTTTGCTTCGACTCACTATTTTGTACTCTCAACATTTTGTACTAAACAGCATATTTGGTACTGTTAACAAAATTTATTTCTCTACTTTCTCCCTCTGACAAGATTGTTCTTAGCTTGTCTCATACTATCATTATTCGTTTAGTTTCTCTCTCTTTGACAAGCCAACTTATTTTGGTGCATTTCATGCAAGATCGCAGGTGCTTCTTTCTAAACACTCATGTGTTCTTTAATACTGGTACATCTCATAAAAACATTAATAAGTGCTTCCATAGGTACTCTCGTACTCCTCCCCAACCCCTCACTCTTCGACCTGCATTTGTCTGAGTTCTGAACCTTGAAACAGTCATTATCAGAAAGATTGATGGACACAAAAATTGTAGTGGCTTCTTCTTAATGGAACATATTTCAGTGAGACTGCAATGGGATGAGGGAAACCAAATTGGCCATGTCTATTTGGTGGTATGGCTCGTCAAAGGTACTTGTGATGATATGTTTCTCTTTTTAGCATTATTAATGAGCTATCTTTACTGTTTTGTGTCATCTTGTCGAAACAGCAGGAGGTGTAAAGTGGTTTAGCTTGTGGTCTTGTTTCCTATTCAATTTGAGTAGTTCAATAGGAATTGTCCTGGATATCCATTCCCAGGATAGATTGCGTAACTTATTCTTTCCATTTTCTGATCTTACTAAGTTGACATAGAATAAGAAAATATCATGACTGCATCTATTTTGGGTAGATTATTACATTATGTGCTATAGATGCATCATTACTATCATTAGCTTGCTTATTGACAATTTGTTCTTTAGGCTCATATATCAGATAACTTGTTAGCTGTCCGTGTTTTGTTTTTTTTTCCTGATTGCTCTGGGTTGATCTTGAGTGTGAAAGCAGCATAAAGTTTTAATGAGCTTAGAAGTGATTCAGTGATCTCTTTGCCACTGAGGACTTCATACTTTAGTATATTGTTTTGAAATGGATAATAGTATATATTTCAATGATGATGTTGTTTTTATAACAATACTTCCACCATGGACAATAATGCACCTTTTTTATGTGAAAAATGCCATTTTTTGGGGGGTTATGGTTTCGTATTGACGTCCAAATGGTCTTACTTCACCCCCTCAAGCAGGATGTATGGTAAGACTTCTTGGAGAATAATTTGGGAAGGTTACCATCCAGACCATCTTATCATCCTAAACATGAAAAGCTTGTATAGTTGCGAGGAATTTTCTTTCCACATTGTTAATCTTTAGTATTGTATACTTGTCTAAATGTATGTCTGGTGCCATCTGCCAACCAACTTATTAAGAATCCCCACAACTATGGTTTCCTTTGCAGTTGTGATTGAAAAGAGATGAGAAAATTCAGCTGGTTAAAATAATACCACCTCCCCAAATATCTAGCCAACATCGTGTATAGTGTCCGTTCCTAAAAGAGATTCCTTTGAACTTCATGAAATCTTCTCTTTTTCATGATCTTTTCCTTTAGCTTGTTCTCTAGTAAGGGTGACTCGCCTCTTTGATAACCATCCAAGATGTATGTGTTTATACATTTCATTGATTAGTTCCCTCCATATAGCGCTTTCATCAATTTCTATCTCCCATAACCGTCCCAAAGGGGCTCAGTTGAACACAATTATTCCTAGATACGAAGGCTTCCGTTCCTACCAGAGGCTCTTCTGTTCGTGCAGGGGCTCTATCTCTCTCCACCTCTCCCAATACACCAGGTGAAATTTCCTATCTCATTCATTTGCTCTCATTAGGTTTTCAGTTTTTTTAAAGACACCTATTCTAGAATATGAAAATGTACATAAGAGTAGTTTTCATTAAATACTTCCCCTCCTCTTGACATGTTTTCCTTTTTCTGTCCTTTCAATACTTTCTTGAACTATAGTAGCCAAAGCTCTCCCTCCTTGAATTTGTGTCCTAGGGAAAGATCCAGGCTGTTTGTAAGGAACTCACGTGCAGCCACCTCTTGATTGTAGTTAGATAAATGTTTATTATGCACCTCCCAAAAGGTTGAACTTTGATTTTGTTGTACCTTTTCTGAGCCAATACACTGACACAAACTATGTCAAGGTCTTGAACATTGAGCAGATTTGTCTCAATTGAGGAACTTAGAATATGACTCGCATCTGCTTATATTAGATCTGGTTTTTCAATCTATGGTTTACTGATAGCTTTTATCATAAAGCCCTTCAGACATATTTATTTATTGGTTCTCCTGAGGCTTATTGTTGATCATCTCCATGGCAAAGCAGAAAAGTGATGGGGATAAATGATCTCTGTATCCTTTTCTATTCCAGAAAAAAGTTCAAATAAAATTCCATTAACCGTTATAGACTATCTCACTACGGAGATGTATAAACAGAAGAGATTCCCCTCATCATCAAACCCATTCGAAGTTGCTAAAGTAGAATCTATGCTTTAATTTGAAAGATATAATGTAACTGGAACATAAAAAAGAAAAGCTTAGACAGCTAGTGCTACTGTGAAGGGGATTCAGTTTGCAAGTATTGTTTTTGTGAAAAAGTAACTTCTTTCAAGTAGAGTACTCCAAAAAGGAGGAGGCGGATGACATCTTCAACTTGAATATTTGTGTTAGACATGGAATTTGGTTAACTAATAAACCTGATTCAGTTTGAACTGTAATAATTGTCTTTTAGGTTGTTAATTTTTTCTGCCAATGGGCCAACAATAACGGTAAGAACAAGAAAGAAAAAATTCTATCTTGATGCTAGTCTAGACCACAATAGTCCAGTTTGGAGACCTAGAGCTTCCTTTATTTTCTCTACCTTTCAAAAATTAAAGAAATCTATCTTTATCTTTTCAATCATTGCCCCCAGCATTATAGTCCTTCTATCACTTAATAGCCTAACGATGTGCACAGGCGACGGATGATACAAATGGTAGCTTGTATGACAACAACAAGAGGAATTAATGTATTTGAGAAGTAAATATCTCCTTGCTAAGGGAGCCTTCCCTGCAATGTATACAGATTGGGGCTTTACATTATTATTGGATTGATAGCAATTTGTTTCAACATGCAAGTTTCTTTTTTTAATTATTTTTATATAAAGGAGTAAACCTTTTGCCTAGACAGTTAGCTTGGTTGGACTTCCGTAGCAAAAGAGAAATTCTATATTGTATCCTTTATTATTTGCTGAGGTTCCTCTCCGAGGTTTTAGCTTTTGAATTGTGAAAAAAGAGAAGTAAAAGATAGAAAAAAATGCGCAATAAGTAGTGAGAACACATGATGAAATTGAGAAAATTTAAACTAAATAAAGTGTATGATTCTTTGTATTCTTAATTGTGGTAAAATCATGACAAATGTTTCACACTATTAACCTAGATTTATTTATGAGAAAACAACATAATTCCTCGGACTTTTAGCTCAAGGTGGTGAAAGAACTTGAATCTATGAATTTCAAAAGAAAAATACTAAAACAAAATCAACAACTAAATTATCACCGGAAGGAGAGCGACATTGGGATCTTTCCTAGGAAAATTGCTGGTGATTATACTGTGAAAGGAAGTGCTTATAACATGCACAGAAAGAAATCTACACTCAATTGGCTGCTAGAATCCCTACTTGTCTAGGATTGGATGTATTTTTGTTTCTTTGTACTTTGTCACATTGTACAGAGCTCCGAACACATTCTTAGTGCTGTTTTAAATACAATCCTTACCATTTTCCCCCAAAAATAAAATTTATACTCAACCTGCAAATAGGTGTAGTGACGTCAACTTGTAAGACATCATTAGTATAACTTGAATTGGCACTGCAAGAGTAATAAAAAAGTTTTGTGGGAACAATGTTCAAAAACCAAATGGCTTTTATTAAAGGAAGCCAAATTATGGATGCTGCTCTCATTGCTAGCGAGAGTGTCGATTCCAGGTTGAAAGGGAACATCTCGGGGGTATTGTGCAAGTTGGACATCGAAAAGGCATATGATCATTTAAATTGGGGTTTCGTGTTGAATACCTTGAGACAAATGGGTTTTGGAGAAAGATGGGTGGGATGGATAAAATTTTGTATAAGCACAGTGAGATTTTTTCCATTCTTTTAAATGGAGAACCTGTGGGCTTTTTCTCTTCAAGCAGGGGAATCAGACAAGGTGATCCTCTATCACCTTTTTTATTTATCCCGGTCATGGAGGGTTTTGATAGTTTGATGAGGATTGCTACTCAAAAAAGGTGGATCAGAGGTTTTCAGATTAGTGGAAACAATGGTGATAGTAAAGAGATCTGTCATCTCTTTTATGCAGATGTTACAGTGATTTTCTGTGAGCCACAGGAGGAGCAATTTAGATTCATCGAACTAATTTTGTTGTTTTTTGAAGCTTCTGCAGGTTTGGAAGTTAATTGGAGAAAGAGCAGTTTATATCCTATTAGGGATGTTACAAACATCCAGATGCTAGCTGACATTTTGGGCTGCAAAGTGGAGAAATTGCCCCCTACATACCTGGGTATGCCTCTAGGCAATAAATACAAGGATTTGGAGATTTGGGACAACATAGTGGAGAAGAGTGAAAAGAGACTAGGCAGATAGAAGGCACAATACATTTCCATTGGTGGTAGACACATCCTTATCAACACAGTCCTATATTCTCTCCCAACATATGTTATGTCTCTTTTCACGCTACCTGCTAAGGTGGCTAAGAAATTGGACAAGCTTAGGAGAGATTTCCTATGGCATGGCTGCAAAGAGAGCAAGTGTTACAATCTGGTCAAATGGAATACAATTTTACATAGAAAAGATAAATGTGGTTTGGGCATCAGAGGTTTGAGGAAGCATAACAATAGCCTTTTGGTGAAATGGTTGTGGAGATATACTGAAGAGTGGCAAGCTCTGTGGAAAGATCTAATTAAATGCAAATTTGGAGAGGATGGATTCTGGTGCAGTAAGGTAAGCACAAATGCATATGGAGTGGGAGTTTGGAGAGCTATTAGAAACTTATGGCCCAAGCTAGAACCAAACTTACACATCAAGGTGGGGGATGGAAGGAAAACTAGATTCTGGTGGGATGTATGGATCAAACAAACCCCCCTAAAGGAACTATTTCCTGATCTATTTACTCTGTGCACCAATTCTGAGGCAATGATCACTGATTGCTGGACACAACAAGGTTGGAACCTTTATTTCAGAAGGCTTCTAAATGATTGGGAAATAGAGAGTAGCCAAATTGTTGGAGGGAAGTGAGGGATTTTGCCGGCACTAATACTATCAAAGATGCAGTAAGATGGTATCACAGTGAGGATGGGATCTACACAGTTGTCAGGGCATACAAGGAGGAGTGCAACTTGCAACGGAGTAGATACCAGAGTTTGTGTAAGCAGATATGGAAGAATTCAGCACCACAAAAGTTAAGTGCTTCACCTGGTTAGTCATCAGAAAGGCATGCTTGACATTGAAGTTTTGAGGATGAAAGGAAAGATCATACTTCCATGGTGTTCCTTATGTGGGAAGACAGGGGAAACCAACAGTCACCTATTTTTAGACTGTACTCTCAACCTTTCTGAAGTGAAATGGACTATGCCAGAACACACAGCCGATTTACTAAGTTGCTGGATCAGGAGAGGAGGTAGCAAGAGGTAGAAGACTTGGTGGGATTTAATTCCACACTGCAGTTGGTGGACAGTGTGGAAAGAGAGGAATAGTAGGAATTTTAAAGGTATTCCAATTCCATTCATATGGTTAAATGGAATTGCATTGTATGTCTATATTTTTGGTGTAAAGAGATAGGATTAGAAGATTCTTATCAACTTTTAGATTTCTTAGGATCCTTGTAAGTATTGCTCTTATTGTCCTTTTCTATTTTTCTAAAGGTCTCCAGCATATCCTTTATGCTGAAGAATACAATGTTACCAATTATTTTTAAAAAAAAAACAATGTTCAAAGGAGCGATACCCAAATTTCAATATCATGAAGAAAAAGAAAGGTGGCAATATTTGGATGAATAGTGACACATGAAGCATATCAGATATGAAACATAGGATAAGCTTCAGTGTTGAGGATGTTTTCTATGTGAACAGTCCCCTGTATTAGTCATCTATTTCTTCACTGCCGCCCAACATATCAGATATGGGCTTGTTTCTAGACATAGTTGGTGTTTTTTGGGTTATGCACAGAAACCAAAGCAGTTATTGAACTGTTGGCAGAGACAGCACAAGTATAGACATAGCTGGGGAAGATGATCCATTTATGCATTATATGCTCCGAGTCTCCTCGTTGTCCTTAGGTATTGGCTCCATCTTACATGTTCTTAATTGGACTAGTGTATGTACAAATACGCCTTTAGCCTTCAAGCACCTCCATAGAACCTCTCTCGGGACTTTGTCATACGCTTGGTTGATGAGCATCTTGTGTAAGTGCCTCTTCTCCTCCTTATACTGTGCCATCCATCTCCAAACAAGATGAAAGACTTCTATAGTTGGAATTTTTTGCATGAATTTGAACTGGTTCTCGAAAATAGGGATGCCTCTCCTCATTTTCATTTCAACCACCCTCTTCCAAACTTGTTGTTTAGGAGCTTGATACCTCTATAGTAGTTGCAATTATGAATGTCACCCTTGTTTTCTTGTACACCAGGATCATTATACTTTACCTTTACTCTTCGGATATTTTTGCCATCCTAAACATGACATTGAACAACTTAGTCAGCCACTTCATACCTTCGATGCCTATGCTCTTCTAAAATTCCACTGGGATCTCATCTGGCTCGGTCTCTCTCCCTTGTGCATCCTTCGAATCACACTCTCAACATTTTCAACCTTTATACACCATTAATACCAGAAATCGCACACCTCTTAGAATGCTCCAAATCTCTCAGCACGATGCCTCAGTCTTGCTTCTTTGTTCCAGAGTTCGTGTAAATATAACTGTCACCTTCATCTAATGAGTGCCTTGTCTACACGTACTTTGTCGTCCTTATCCTTGGTGCACTTGTCCCTCTGGTCCTCCTCTCTAGCGCCTTGTTTCTATACATTTTTATCCTGCCTTTGTTCTCTAGTTCTACGCACAAACGTTTAAAAAAGAAGTTTTTGTCTTCGCAACCACTAAGCTTACCTCCTCCTCCATTTTATATATTTCCCTATGCGTCCGCTTTTCTTCCTTATCCTTACTCTCCACCAACTTCGCCTACACCACCTTCTTTACTTCCACTTTACGTTGGACGTCCTCGTTTCACCACCATTCTCCTCTATACCCTCTAAATCTACCTTCAAGACGGGCATCACCTCTTTAGTTGCTTCCATGATGCAACTAGTTGTCCTATCCCACGTATTGTTCGCATCCCCACCAATCCCATATCCTTATCGCCGTTAACTTCTCTGTTATCTCGAGTACAAGCCATTGTGATCCTTGATAGATCATACACAACCCTCTTTTTCTTCCGTTTGATCTCCAAATCCATCACTAAGAGATATGTTGGGTAGTAAGATTCTCACTTGGAATAACCTTACGGTGCTTTCAAAGACTTCTAGCACGCTTCCTAATGAGGAAGTAAAGAACACCGCACTACGGAAGGTTTACCCAATACTCCTCCCCCGCGAAACTTGAATTGGCTACCACCAACCAAAAGCTTTAGCAAAATCCAAAAGTGCGACTTCTCCATTCTTATCCCCAAAATCAAAATCTCCATGCACATCATCATAACGCCTCAGGGTTGACCCGATGTGTCCATTGAAATCTCCTCCTACTAAAAGCTTTTAGTGAGCAGCATACCTCTCACCTTCTCGTGCCAATAACAATGTATTTCATGCGATTTACCTAGATGTATTCAACGCATAACAATGTATTTCTCTCGACTTTTAACAACATACCCTGTATATTCCCACAAGTGGGGTCAAGGGTGGGTGGGGTGTCTAGACCTTATCTCTATCTTAGTGGGGTAGAAAGGCTTTTTACCATAAACTACCAAAAGGAAAAAAATGATTGTAGCATATAGCAACAGGCATCTGCGTCAGATTGGCCATATCAAGTAGTTTATGTCTTGTGCCCATTAAACATGTGACTAATTGTGCATGCTTATACATAAGTTCAACATCTCTGTGATATTTTATTGTGGCTTTCAGTGCAAGAATTCTGCCTCATCTAGATGTCTGATCTTGATATATATATTTATACCTTTAACCAAACAAAATATAAGTTTAATCCGAAACTTAATCCTAGGATGTCCCACTTATCCCATCAATCTTGATGTTATTTTATCTCACCTCCCCACTGAGATAATTAGTCAAAGGATTATATTACCAGGACTACAGTACCAGGATAACTTAGTCTGTGAAGCAAACAAGCTCACAATTGACTAATCCTGCATGCTGATATGGAAGTTTCACGTCTCTGTGAGATTTAGTTGTGGTTTTCAGTAAAAGAATTCTACCACATCTAGATGTCTTATCTTTGATTACTTTATTTGAAGCAGCTTGACAATTTTAGGTCAAGCCTGTCTGATATGTTGTGAAATCCCAAGTATTGCCTGACGTAATTTCTTTTGATAACATTTTTTCTCTGTTGACTTGTGATTGTTATCAGTAAGTGCACGTTTTGGCCACAAAAACAAAAAAATACTCACTTTATTCGGAATTTTCAACGTTGGAGTTGGAGTTGTGCTTGACATACTTTTTGCAACGAATATTTTGAATTTGAATTACTTTTTTTTTTTGAAAAAGCATGAAATATGATTTATGTGAGGTTATTTTATATAAATAAAGAATTTTAGGATAAATTTGGAAAAGAAAAATTTGTAAAAGTGAAAAGAAGTAAAAGCAGGGTACAACTTCAAATTGGTTTTGAAATTTTTATGGCCAAATGTTGAATTTCAAATGAAGTGAAAATTTTTTTCGGGAAAAAGTGAAATTTTCATGGCAAAACAGGTCCTAAGTTTCTGTAAGAAGATATCTTTGAGCAGGTTTGTAGAAATCAAAGTCTGAAGTTTATTTGATGCGAAATTATATAGAATTCGTGTTGGGGTTCTAAAGATAAGGGGCGATCAACAATACTTTTTCAATACGTTATTTTTTGTATCTAAAAAAGAAAGGGGAAAGAGAGGGTGGGAGAGAGGGAGCAAGCAAGAGAGGTAGAAAGGGAGATGTTGGTTAACATCGGTCTTTGATGTGTTCTTTTTGTGGTGTATAGCTGAATGGTTAAATTATTTGTCAGTGAGAAACTGTTTATATTTCTTTTTCTTTATAAAGGGAAAAAATGACGAGGTGACTCCTGGTATTTGAGCGCAGGTTTCTTTTCGCAGAGAGATAAATTTATTGCCGACGTTCACGTACAATGGGGCACAGAAATTCATTCAACATGTCTCAGATATTTGGGACAGAAGATGATCAGAGATGGAATGTTCCAGAGCAGGCACCTTTGCCTTTCGGTAACGGCTGATATTCCTTTTAGGTGTACAGATTTCATTTTAACAAAAAGCTTTATATCTTTCGTCTTATTAAGTTTAGTATGGAAATAGTCTTATTAGTAAATCTATCACATTCCTTGGAGCTGCAACTTCATAACATGCCGTTAGTCCTCTCCATCTAAGCATACCATGATGGTTCCATTTCATTCTTTCCCTTCCTGCGGTTATTGACATATAATGCCCGTAAACTCGTTATGGAGATGATCCTATCATCACATTAGTGCTAAAAGTATTAAATTATTGAATACTCTGTTTTATTTAAAGATGGAGAATCCATGTGGCGAGATGATGTGCCCTTCTGGTGCTTCATGATTGATGTCTCCTGTAGGTAAATGGAATAAATACTGTCCCATGTAAAATCTGCCTACATATATTACCAGTTGATGGCCTTTGAACTAGACTTGTTGGACTGAGAAGATCAGAGGTTGTCTTTTGATTAAACGAACTGACCTTGGCTAAACATGGAAATCACCAATTTAACAGGATAACTCCTTTGGAAGTGCTGAGGGGTAGTGGACAAAATGCCTTCTGGCTGTATAAATTGGAAATATACCTTTTGTTGACCATTTATATGTTGTGAAATAGGGAGGACATAATAAACAGTTAAGAACATTCTCATGTCAATGTCTCCTTTTCAATGCAGCAAGGGCTGGTGTTCCCGAAAGCAATAATATTGTTTACCCAGTGGACAGTATGCCAATTGAGGGGGCACACCATTCTTCTCAGGGGCATACCTCCAGGCCAAGTGGATATTCTTCGTCGAATCCAAATATGGAAATTCCACACTGTCAGCCACAGGTTCAAGGTCCTCTTCATGATCCTTTTCTACATGCAGGTACTGGAGGCTTTCATATGATCCCTGAGAATTATCCACATCAAGCGTCTTCATCAGCCCATGGCGGCCAGGCATATCATGGGGTGGATGGTGGTCTTGTTGACCTCACAATGGGTAGTGGGAGAGGTCCGTACAAACGAAAGAGTCCTGGTATACCTGCAGGTGGCGAAAGTGGTAGTACAAGCAGATACTTCGATGCTGGCAGTTCATCTGATCTCCCTTGCGACTCTTGGCAGGAGAAACAAAATCCAGACTCCCATTACACAACTTGGGGTTTACATCCTAGTTACAGAGGTAATAGTCTGTCTATTGGAGGTGAAGGTTCTCAGAGGAATGTAAGAAGCAGAGCTGCATTTGATATGCAAAATAATGTAGGAAGGGCTCATATAACAAGTACTCCACATCACTCTAACAGCAGCAGAACTTCCACCGAATATTGTAGTTCAGTGAATTATCTAGTTCCAAGTTCAAATACTTCAAGGGAATGGAACCATGCTGTCATGCCCCCTGCAACTGCCCATGGGAGGAACTTCGCTCCTGGTTAGTTTCTTGAATTATCTTGTTATCCTTTGCTGTGTTTCGATTTTAATAGTAATGTTTGTAAACTGCAGATGCAAGCTTCTTTTGTTATGATATGAACCACTATGATATGGTTACCGGCAATATCTCTACCTCTCTGGAGATGGGGAATTACCACAATGATTTCACCTCCAACAGAAGTTCCCTTCCTCAACATTTGCCTAGCAACTTGCCATCTTCGAGGGGAGTCCGAAGTAGCTACAGTCAAAGATCTTCCCCTAGTTTCAGGACTTCTTCAAGCTATTTGCGCCATGGGCATGTTGGTACTTCAGATGATGCATCACAGTTGTTTGCTGAAGGTTACTCTTCAAGACATTCACGACCATTGTCTACTCTAGGACTGCGTAGTAGTGACCGAAATGGGAGAACTAGGGTATCTAGTGATAGGTACAGATCATTGGCTGGTGAGGCAGGTTTCCGTGAGCAACTTGCATCTGAGGTGTGTATGCTCATCTTTTATACAAGAAATTGGCATATCTCCTTTTGAGGGGCTTAGATCCTTTCTAGGTATTCTATAACAAAAACCCCATCTTTTGCGTCACGGATGCATCTAGTTTTCTTGCATCATGCCACATTAATATTCCAGTCCTTGGTTTTTCTTTTCCTCTTATGAAAAAATAACCTTCCTGCTTTCATGCCACAAGAATGTCCCAGTCTTATTTTTGCTTTACATGCGTGTTTACATATTGGGGTAGATCGTTTTTGATGTAAATCATAGATGCTACCAGGTGTATTTTGTGTGTGTGTTTAATCAGCTAATGTAGGAAAAATGTGCTTCACTTTGAAAGGCTAACTGGGAAGGTGCATGAATATATATTTATGATATGTAGGATTCTGTTGGTCTGTTGGACTTGTTATCTGTCTTATATCCAGTAAGTCTTGATGAAATTCATTCGGGACTCCTTAATTTTGTTCATCAATTTTCATTACTCATTATTTAGTGGATCTATTTTGCCTTCTTCTATTGACACTTGTGTATTCCCATCTTGCTTAATGGGAAAAAACAAATAGCGGTAGATGGTGACTTGGCTTTAGTATGATATTTTAGTTAACATTTTCTACTCTTATCTGAACATATCACCTTCAAGACTTGTTGAATGTGAAAATTTTGGGGGTTCTTTCAGGGTGTTATTATTCCAGAGCGCTCTACTTATTACGGATCCAGAAGCGTGTTTGATCAGCATAGGGACATGAGACTTGACATTGATGACATGGGCTATGAGGTGAGTTCTGAAACTCCACTTGCACCTCTGTCTTGCTTTCTGTTTTCAACTTGCAGCCATCTGCTCATACTTTGACTTGATCAGGAACTTCTTGCTCTGGGAGAAAGAATTGGCCATGTCAGTACTGGCTTGTCGGAGGAACTGATTTCAAAGTGCATGACCGAGTCGATTTATTGTTCCTCCGACCAAATTCACGAGGAAGGAAATTGTGTTATCTGTTTGGTGAGTATTGTTATCTTGTCTGAAATGTACATGACGCAGGTCATATATTAGATATAACGACTTCAAGCACTGTGGATCCTTCCTCAGAGTTTTCACGATGAGTTTTATGTTCTATCCACCAATAGCATGAAAAATATTCACAATCATCGTCATTTATTAGGTAGTTGGAAGTGAACATCATCTCTAACCTGTTAAAAATGGTGATTTGACGTGTAATTTAAAAGTCTTCGTTATTATCACTTTGTGCAAGTTCACTCGTTGAGACTAGACTCTACATTTAGCAGTTCCTATCGTTCTATTAGTTCGTATTGAGCTTTTTTGCTTTTCTAGCGAGTAAGAATGAATGATTGAATTCTTTCGTATGCCACTGCGTTTGACAGGAGGAGTATGTGAACTTGGATGACGTTGGGACATTGAAATCGTGCAGCCATGATTTTCATGTGGGGTGCATAAGAAGATGGCTGTCGATGAAGAACGTGTGCCCGATCTGCAAGAAAGCTGCTTTGGACGATGACTATATGAAAGAAAAATGATTTATTTAGTTAGTTAAATGACCTTTTGGGCGTTGAACTTACTGTAAATATGTATTTAGAACATTTGTCAAATGAGGGAAGAACTAGAATCACCTCAAAAATCTGTACAGAAAATGTTTTCATGTTATCTGTCATTTCCTTGAAAATGTGTAATGGATCTCCTTATCATCTCTTTTTGGTTTTCTCTAAAGTTGAGCGGGAGTTTATCCTGGCGCATCCAAAGATAGCGACTATGAGTTTCTTTATCTTGTAAAAAGTCTAGCGAATTGGAACTAAATAATTTTTGCCTCGCCTTAGGTACATGTAAAAGTGAACAGGGTGCTACTTCCTCCGTTATATAGAAAATTGGTATTTTACTTTATTCATTTTAGTAAATGAAGAGAATTTTATTACTCCCTCTAGTTCAATAAAAGTGAATCTCTTGGGACTTTTTCTATATTTCAAACTATGTGATTTTTTTTCAGAGTTTTAGATTGTATTTATTATTATTATTTTCAAATGTATCCTTCCTTTTAACGAGGCTTTTAAGTATTTTATATTTTTTAAGAGATAAATTATGTTATTTACAAAAATATTTTATGGTTTCACATTGAATTATAATAAAATTTTACCCTTTAATTTATGATCTTAAATATGTTTATTAAAAATTATGTCACACCTCAATAATTCATTTATATTGAACTAGAGGGTAACTATATTTCATACTATCTTTAGCATTAAATATTTAGATGATTACACATAGTAATTAATAATCAAATTTAGAATTTTTAAATATTATTAATAAGGTTAGTTTGATAAAATATATCTTTAATTAATTTTTTTTCTAAATATGTCAAGTCAACATGTCAAATATATGAAACTGAGGAAGTAGGAGTATTTTCAAACAAGATCTAGAGTAATTATTTTGTACTCCCTTTGTTTACATTTACTTGTCATTATTTCACTTATCGAGGTCTAACTATATGAACATTGATCAATATTTTAACACGTATTTTTTATCATATTAATATGAGAATGATTGCAACATATAACATATTTTGTATAGTTTTCAACCATCTAAATTTTAGATTTCAAATATTAAATTTAGCTACTTCAATTTAATTTTGAAATTTAATCAAGTTGATGTCAAAAAGCGAAACAATGATAAGTAAAAATGAAGAGTGGGAGAATAAAACATGGTCAAACATGCATTTAATCCTTGTTTATTTCAATTTGCTTCTTTTCTAATGAGATAATTACACTAAACCAACTAACTAAACAACAACAAAAAAAGGGTCAAATACAATAAATATTTTTCAATCGAAATCCCAAATAAATCAGATTTCATTTTTTCCCCTACAAGTGTATAAATACGTACCTTCAAAAGTAAAATTGATAGTAAATTAAAATAAAAATTCATTAGAAAAAAAAAACTTTGTGTTATATCTAGAGAGATGGCTAGAGTTTGCTTTACAACATTGTTCTTGGTTTTTGCCATTCTAATTGCAATTATTGGTATGTAATTAATCTATTTTCCCAATTATTTGTGTCTGATTAATTTCTAATCTTCTTCTTTGTTAGTAAAAATTTTTAGTTTTTTTTTTATTAATTAAGCCGACCTAAAAAGAGTGATGGAAAGTGGATTTCAGGTTCGATAGTCTCGAGAAGGTATTAGCCACCAACAACCATACTTTCGTAAAAGAACCATTGGGCAATGATTCCTCTCCTTCCTCTTGAACCTCGAACAAAAAATCGATCTCGCCATTAGCTCGACTAAGAGTTTCGAATCGAAAAATCTCTGTGGAAAAAGTTTCTTAGTTGTTAGACCAAATTAAATCACATGCATTTTTGTGCTTCTTATCTATCAATCATTAACGAGAGATTTCAGGTTCGAGTCGCAAAAATAAAAATTTTTACAATATAAAAGGTGGTCATTAGAGGTGTTCTAGAAATGTCTACGATCAAGTAAATAGCTCTACGAACAGATGGATCGGATTAACTTGAAAAATAAGAAGATTTGTACAAGTTATATGTTTCATCACCACTTTGTGAAAAATCGTCAGTTGAGTCATTCATCTAAAAATTATATTGCTTATATTTAAAAAACAATCTAAATATATA
>JAPFFP010000113.1:1499199-1515536 GCA_026153255.1 Solanum medicagineum | reverse complement strand
GCTCTGTTTGGGTAGGGATAAATCTCGAATATCTTAAACAAAATTTTTGAGTTTATCTCTGGCTATAGCGCTTTACCCCATCCCTATACTCAATTTACATCTAAATTTGTTGTAACAAATTAATTTTAAATATCACATGATTAAATTAAAAAACTTAATTATTTTTTTAAAAAATTTTATGTTGACAAGATCTTTTTTTTAAATAATAATTTTGCACGTTTGTTTTGCTTGGAAATTGCAGCAGATATGCCCTCACCACCATGCAGCACTGCTGCAGATTGTTTTGGTCGTTGTTTTCCATTTACTTTTTCGGCTATTTGCGTAGATAGACATTGTGAATATACTTAGAAATTACGTTGTTTGGATTTTTTTAAAAATATCTGATAAATATATGATTGAATTTTTTAAAATTAGTATATTTTAAAAATTCGATATAGATATGACAGTAATATTTTTGAAATTTAAGCAACATAAATTTAGAATCCGATATGAATTTGTCTTTCAAATTACTAAATATATGAAATTCTAAAGCACTTATATGTGCCACGAAAATTAAAAATATATTGATCCTTTTCAATATTCAAATTTAATTGCATCAACTTTTTTTTTATTGCACCAATATATTATGTTTATTGGAATTATACCAAGAAAAAGGATTTTTAAAAATCTAAGGGTAAGACTGGTATAACAGGCAGTTAATATATATTTATTTGATGTTTATTCTTATAAATTTTTATAAGGTATGGTAGTAATTATATTTCAATAATCATTTTCCTTTTTTTTTTTCAATTAATAGTGTATAATTAATTAGTGTAACCTTTTGTGACACTGTTGATATTTTAGCAGGGTGGGGCATAAAATATCGAATTATCAAATCCAATTAAAATTTTTAATAATTTGGTTTGGTATGATATTCGGGAGTAAAATTTTAGAATTACGATATTTGGGTTTGTACAAAAAATTAGTATCATTTGGTATTCGGTATTATTTGTAATATTAGGCCATATACCAATATATCCATTACTCATTAGTATAAGTCCAACGAGAAATTTAACGACTAAATATAAATAATTCAAATATAGGTTTTTTTAGTTGTGTGAATTTATTTTTCTTGATATCTTTTTACTCGTTGATCTTATATTATACCGTGCCTTGAGATAGAAAAATAGAACTAATTGAAGTAATAAAATTAACTTTGTAATACAATCAATTGAAAACTTAATATGGTATTACTGAATATCATACCGAATCGAAGTTTGATTTATCTATTATCGGACTGAATTGAAGTTTGATTTATTGATTACCAAGCCGGAAAATTTAATATGGTATTACTGAACGTCATACCAAATCGAAGTTTAATTTATCTATTATCGAACTGAATTGAAGTTTGATTTATTAATTACCGAGCCGACAATAATACATAAAAAAAATTATGGGGGCATTTCGAGAATTGAACTTGGGACCTCTCAATCATACCACTAGAGCAAATGCCCTTAATTATTTCATGTTTCTTGATTAACGTATATAATTAATGTATATTGCAATCTTTTTTTTTTGTGGGAAATAGAAAATTAAATAAGAAATAGTAAATAATATATTCTTTATTCATAATTTGATTTGATATATTAAAAATAATTATATCTTTAATTGTACTTATTCATATATTTATAGTCTTTTTATTACTAATCAAATAGTATTATTGTCAAAATTAAGAATATAGATAATAGTCTTTTTCAAAATTAAGAAGATAACAGCTCATATTTTGACATGATGCGTCAAGCAAAAGCTTTATCCTCTTAAAACAAATAAAGTATGGATATATCAAAATTTAAAAAATCAAACTAAATCTTCATCCATTCACATTTTAGTCAAAATAATATTTCTCCTATTTCTTTAATCTCTGGGTCACATCCTTCTTAATTATAAGGTTCCATTAGGACGAGATGGATAGATGTCTCGATGAAAATTGAAAAAGTACAAAAGATTAGTAATGATGAATCTCATGAGAGATAAAAGATATGTCACTGAAGAAAGGTAATTAGACAGGACATGCAACTTATCGATGATACAAAATCAGATAGAAAAATATAGAGATCGAGAGTTAGAGTAAAAGATTTATAGATAGTTGAGTAATTAAGGTCCAGTTTGCTTATCCGTATTATTACTCTCCAAATATTATATTCTTGCTTTCATTTTTTGTATTATTTGGTTGTTGCTATTGTTATTTTCTGTATTATTTTCTTTCTTCACTATTATATCTCCTTTTTCTTACTGATTTTGTTATATTTTGCTAAAATCGAGAGTTTAAAAAACAATCTCTCTATCTTCACAAAATAGGATAAGACTATGTATATATATATTATTGTGGGTTTGGAGACACAAAAATCGAGAAAAACTTGATTAAGAACACTTTCTTTTTTAATAAGTATCACAACATAACAAGAATTTGAATTAGTCAAATTTCAATATAAATATCAAATATCGAGTTAAAAAAAATTGGTACTTTGACAAGCTAAGAAGGTGGAGTGTCGGTGATTAGTATATAGTCCTATTTTTTAAGAATAAAGTACATTTCTCAATTGACATTTCGTTAATTTTGGGGTCTACTTTCACCTATAAAAACATTATTAAAAATAAGAATATGACATAATTACATAATGACAGAATTTTAAATAATTTTTAAAGATGTAGTTTAGCTTAGGCTTATCTTGATAGGGGGGATTAAATGAAAATATAGAGTCATCACTTAGCAAATATATGAAAGAGACTTTCATTTCTAGTCGTCTATTTATTTATTTATTTATTTTATTTTATAATTTTTTTAAAAAAATAATAAATTATTTCTTTTTTTAACAAATAAAAGAATTTATAATAGGCTTGAAATAATATTGCGTATTTATAAAGTAATTGAGTTTGTCAATTTCGATTTGTATTTGAAGTGTTATTTTATTCTATAAGATTTGACTAATAAAGAGAGCTCTAACAGGCCTTGGAGGACCGAACCAGGCGTCTATTATATTGAATTTACCCGATAGTCCCCATTTTGGGAAATAATAATAATTAAATAAATTGGAGCTACTATAATTGCTTCTGATCATATCAGAAATGTTTTTAGTTCTTTAACTCATTTTGTGACAAAAAAAAATCATCAATTAACAAAATAATTATTTGATTATGTCAGTTTGAGCTTTATTATGATTGATATTATTGTATTGTTTGCCTCAATAATGTCTTCATTTTTTATCATCTATATGTTAAATATCTATTTCTAGTCTTTTATGATAAATAGATAAAAAAGATCTTATGATTATATTAACTGGTTAGAAATTACGTTTTAAGAACAAATTTCTTATTTTTATAATATTCTTCAAGATAGTTATGATGATTCGAGAGAACATGACTTAAATACTACTGATAATATAATGCAAAAAATAAAAAAAAGAACACAATAAAAGTGATAATAATGAAAATATATATATCTACACATGGCACATGCAAATGATAGCCTTTTTAAATCTTTGAATATTTTCCATAATTCAGCACTATCTAATTAAATTTTCCAAGTTCTAAACATCGTAACATGATTATGCAAAATAAAATTAATGTACAACTCCTAAAAGTCAAAATAACAAATTAAAAAATCATGCAACTTTGTAAGATTGATTAATTGGTCAATAAAACAAATAAATCAGATCCCGTGAACTAAGTTGGTCAACTAGTTTATAAAAAGGAAAGTTACAAATTTGATATGTCAAAAAAAAAAATATATATATATATATATATATATATATATATAGTATTTTTGTATATTATATATTAATCTACGAAAAATATATTTAAGGATTATTATCTTTATCTTAAAAGTAGAAAATTGTTCGGATTCTTATAGTCAAAGACGATTTTACAACTTTTTAGTTGCTCTAAATTTAAAGAATGCTACACAATTATAAATCTTTTTTTTTAAAAAAAATAAAGTTGTTGACCCAATTAGAAGTAGCCACAAGAAGCAAACTCTATAATAATTAAATTGAATATTTTACCAAATAATAATAATAATAATAATTTACTATTTAATTTGAATATTATATTTTTTAATTTTTCAAACAAAAAAAATAGAAAATTTAGATTATGAGAAAATAAATCATTTTAATTATCTAGTAATTCTTTCATTGATCTTCTCACAAGGTTCTTCTAAGTTGTGGGGAGTATATAAAAGTCAAATTTGGTATATTTATTTCGACAGTATTTTGTATTTGAATTGATAATTCAATTTTTTCTAAATAACGAAAAAAAAGAATCAAGATATGTCTAAAAAAAACTCAATTGGACAAAAATAAATTGTCAAACTAGTGAAAACAGATAAAATCAGCATCTCTTCGAATAAGTAAACAATTATTTTGGTTCATTCCTACATGATTAGGCTAGGGGTAAACGCAAGTGTGAGGTACTGCATTGGTATTCTAAGCTGTTTTTTCCGGTAGCTGAGGAAGCCCACCATAGTTTCGACAAGTCTGTCGGGTTCAAAACTATACCGGTTTTCAAGACCGGGGCTATCAACCACTCAGCCATCTCTCCGAAAGACTATTTTGATTTTATTCCTCCGAATAGAACATGGCTATAGGGGTGGATACCCCCACTATCTGTAGAAAGATTTCAGGTGCGAATCCACCGGTCGATCTATCTATCCGTATATAAATATATGATCTAGCATGTCTATTTGTAAAATAAAAAAGAAAATTCCATTTGTTAAGCCAACAAACTTAAGTGCTAATTCCAATTTTATTGAATTAATCAGATTTGAAGAAAACATCTTAATAGTCAAATATGTTACAAAAACCATACAACCTCATTTTAGAAACAAAAAAATAAAAAATAATGATAACAATTGAATGAGATTGTCTATAATTGGTCGTCCCATCTCAAGAAAAATAAAATAATTACAAGATTTATAAAAATAATTAAAAAATCAAAAATATTAGACAATTTGGCTTCTATAAATTGATGGCTCACAATACACTTTTCTATAATCAACTTCAATCTCTTTTTTTTTTTTTTTTGCTTTCTCTTGCAACATTTTTCATTCATGAAGGTTTGTTTTCTAATACCTTTTTTCCCTATTTTTTTTTTAATCTATTCTGTTTTTTTCTTGAGTAAATATAACTACTTGTTATAATACATGTCCATTTGTCTATATTTGTCTTTTTTCAATTGTTTGTAGCTAATAATATGTTTTGATAATTCTGTTGTTTGGCTGTAAAATTTCTCTGTCGCTCATTTTTTTTGTTTTTTTTTAGTAGTGGTATTTATTTGGATAAATAGGAATATTATTAAGTAAAACAAGACAAATAACCCATTTATAAGATAACTTACTTTTATGATATAAACTCATCTTTTACTTTAATTATTAATTGAACTCAAAAGTTTCTTTAACCACCTAAACCACATATTTCTCCTTTATGATGTCATGCATGATAGTTTTTAATAATTTTTTGTCCTCCTTTAGTCATTTAATTAAAATTTAAAAGCTTCATTACATGAACTAATACTTAAATCATAGCTAATACTTAAAAGTTTTCCCCTTTATTAATTTGCAAAAGATATCACTTCTTGTGATTGAAAGACAAAAATGAGTGGATGAGAAGTGAGGCGTTTCATTAAAATCATTTTTTAATCCCAAAAGAGTAAACGATCTGAGTTAGGACAATGATGTATTCAGAATTTTATGTTTAGTAGGACGTAGTAATCTACATATTATCATTATTTAGTTTATAAGTGAGTTTGGTTCTAAGACTATATAAGATCTTACGACTTTATTTTGTATCTCATTAATATTTGATCATATTTCGATTCAGATCGATAATACACTGGCCTGCTTAAAAATAAAGGGTAATATGATCATAATTAATGTAGTCGAAAGTTATTTCGAAAATATTTTTTCAATCTAGCTAATAGCTCAATATATAAGTGCATTATGAAGTAAATGGGCTAGACTGATTATCCGATCCGATCAACTTCTCAAAATTAGGTTGAGTGGGGTGGGTGGGTGTAGGGAGGGTATTAGGAATAGCCACAAAGTTCCCAACTTGTAATTTTGTGATGTCAAGGTTAAGATAACATCCTCTATATCAAAGTGGTCCTCATGTCTATTGAGTATTGAATCAACTTTGTTCACAAATGGTTAATTGCCACTTACATTCAAAAGAAAAAGAAGTGGTCACTTGTGCAAAGTTGAGGTTGACTAGGAGTCTAATTAAGAGCTAGCATTATTAGTAAAGTTACTCACATAGTTAAAAAGTAGAACTTATTCTCTTATCTAACGGTTTAAATATTTACATGATAATGACATTCGTTGATGATATATTGACTTATCATACCGATTAATATTTAGTCCCTTTCTTTCCTCCTCAATTAGTCCCTCCTCTAAAGAAAGGGATCAACGTAGCTGTTGTGTTTGCCTCCTTCTTAGTCAATGAGGATAGACTCGATGTCTATCTACTAAAAAGAAGCTATCCCTTTCAAATAATCATGTTTCTGCTAGGCAATGTGTGAAATGCCAAGAGACCTTTTTGAATTTACGATTCAATCTAATTTTAGAAATGCTCATCATTATCTGTACTCAGTATTTATACCAATTAAAAATAAAGTGCGAACACAGTCATTGAATCATAATTAAGTGATATACATATCTTATTATATCTATGGATCGTTTTGTAAACACGGAATGCAAGTAAATTCTTACCATTATATGCATTTCAAAAGGGATATTGAAAAGTTAATCCATAACTAATCATACTTTGCTTAATACTAATATTGTGTTTATGATCTTCTAATCATTTTTTGTTTAATAAATTGTGATGAAGTATAGTTTGTTTGAGTGGGACTACAACTAGAGGCCTAAAAGTCCAACAAAGTGGCTTTGCTACTATATAAATTGACCAAAATTATTTGGCAAAGTACAAGACTTCACTACATCAAGATATGGCCAATTACTCAAGATTTCTCTTCCTCTTATTACCTTTAATAGTTCTTCAAATTCATTATGGTAATTATATTCTATCCTTTATAATTAATGTTTTATGAGTTCTAGTTTTATTTTTTATATACATCATAAATATAATTTAATCAAGTTAATTATTATATTTTTCAGAGTATCATATCAGGTTTGTTATAAATTACTTTCTTTATTTCAGTTCACATGACATATTTTTTCTTTTGGTCTATCAAAGAAAAAATGACATACTTCTAAATTTTACAATGCACATTGTACCTTTATTATAACCACACAGATGTTATGTCATAAATTTTAAATGATTTTAAACTACAGAAATAATATAACATGTTTAAGACTATAAATTCAAAATTTATTTTTCCCATGAAGTAACGATTCAAATAATGCCACATAAATCAAAAAGAAATTATTTGCAACTTAACCAATGGTGTAAATATACCATACTTTATTGGTGCACAAAATTTAAACTCAATTTATATATATATAAAAGAAACAACTTCATCCTTTCAACTTCATTCCTCCGATGTAATAAAGATTGATATCTATTATATATATTATAATTGTGATGTTGAGTAAATTCATGCATATCTCAAATAATTTTATAAAATACTTCAACATAAATATCGAGTAACTCTGTACTAACTGCAGTAACAAGTGAGCTTCAATTAAAATACTACTCAGAGAGTTGCCCAAGAGCTGAAGATATTATCAAAGAACAAGTGGCAATCTTGTACCACAAACATGGGAACACAGCAGTTTCTTGGATTAGAAATTTATTTCATGATTGCGCGGTTAAGGTAATTATTATATATCTCGATATTTTTTTTATTCAAGAAGAATGAACCTAAATACCCGTCAATCCAACTGATTAAACTAAAATAGTAATAGATAGTATCGAGTAAAGTTAATATAATAGATAGTTACTAACATTTTTAATCTGTAATAACTCAACTCGCTAGTGATATTATCCCTTTAGGTCAGGTTTGCACGGCTTTAAAATGTATCACTAGTAGATAAGACTTGTTTACTTATATACCCAGCATTTCTCCTATGTTTTGCCGACATGGGGCTTCTATCTAAAGATAGGTTGTTACTCCCTTCCTCTTTTAGAGACTATCTGAAAGATCATGAATGTCTGAACTAGTTATTTGTTGTTCTAGCTTAGATAGTTCATACCATCCGTACTTTTAATTTAATATTTCAATTCTTTCGTATCGCAATAGTAACATTCTTTTATGAAGCTAATATAAGTGTAATTCATGTACAATATGTATGTGAATAACAGTATATAATATGTGTATAATTTATATATATTAACTGAAAAAAAAAAACAATAAATCTGATCGATCATTTATACAAAATTCATTTGCTTCAACGTATCACTTCATCTCAATCGAAAAGGAAAATAACGTTTCAAAGCCAAACCTAATTTCGCTTTTTTTTTTCTTTTAATTATTTTTACCTTTTTTTATATCTGATTTATATAATGTATGTTTTTTTTTTTTGCAAAAATTTTTTTTGCAGTCATGTGATGCATCAATATATTTGGACACAGCAAATGGACAAGAATCAGAAAAAGAATCTCCCAGGAATTTTGGGATGAGGAATTTTAAGTATATTGAGACAATTAAACAAGCACTTGAAAAAGAATGTCCAAATATTGTTTCTTGTGCTGATATTGTTGCTCTTTCTGCTAGGGATGGTCTTCGTTGGGTAAGTAAATAAAAGATTCACCATGTTTGCACATTATGTATTTATATATATACATATATATGTATACACACACATATATATCACTACTAAATTAATGAAAAAAATCGATGGACAAGATCGGCTCAAAAAATCGAGGAAAATCGATTCTGGTTGTCAATATTTTTGTACTTTTTTAAAAAAAAAATCAAGGGGCATCTGCTGATTTTTTTCGCGTGAAATTATAATTTTTTTTGGAATTAGTTTTTTTTTAAAAGAAAATCGACTTAGTCCCTTAATTTTTTATTATTTTCTTAGAAAAATCGACAGACAAGGTCATTTTTGAAATACAAAAATTGTAGTTGAAGAGTGTGAATAAAAGTGATGAAAACATTTCATCAAAGAGCATGTGTGGTCGGGTGGTAGAACTGTTCAAAGTCAGAGAAAGTACTTGGTTCGGTTTTCAAATAGCTTAATTTGTTACGTATATTTCTGAAAACCAATCTTGGCCATTGATTTTTAAAAATCGACTGACAGGGTTAGTTGTTCCTCGATTATAACCGATCTTGTTTGACGATTTCATGAAAGCAACAAAAGTAAAATCGACGATGTACTGTCGATTTTGACCCATTTTTAGTATCACTATATGCACTTAAAAAATTTTTGATACCCCTTAAGGTGTCTCCGCTCTCTGGAATCATACTAAGAACTTTATACGTTGTACCTATAGAGTTTAAATTTTGAATTTGATTGTCAATTCTAATAGTGCAAGAAATTATTACACAATCTCTCTTTGTTCAAATATATTTTAATCTGTTGTAACACGTGACGTGAGTTTAATTTATTTGACATAGCTAGGAGGGCCAAGAATTGAAATGAAAACAGGAAGGAAAGACAGCAAGGAAAGTTACTTATCAGAAGTTGAGAAATACCTTCCTAATCACAATGATTCAATGTCAACTGTGCTTTCAAGATTTCAATCAATTGGTATTGATACTGAAGGAGCTGTTGCCCTACTAGGTAATCAACTCTCCGAGCTCTCGTTCGATCATAAATTTTAAAAAAATTTAATTACTTATAAAAGATTTTATTTATTTTAATCGAGAAATTTATGTAATACCAATTCTTAGGAGTAACTGTTACTTTCGTAGCTCGAACACAATAGGTTTGTCTTTCTACGTATCTTCGCTTAAATACAAGGCACCATATGCTGGACACAGGTCTCAAACACGTAACCAAAGTTATAATTTTTGGAACTTGAAAATATAAATTGTCAAAATCTGGTCAAATTTCATGATCATATATATATTTAAAAATTAAATTTTAAAAATTCATGGACAAATGTTAAGTAAGTTGTTTAACGTTTTAAATTTCCATATTTATAACAAAATAGGGGCTCACTCGGTAGGACGAGTTCATTGTGTGAACTTAGTCCACAGGCTGTACCCAACCATGGACCCGACTATCGACCCCGACTATGCTAAGTACCTTAAAGGTCGATGTCCCTCACCGGACCCTGACCCTGAGGCTGTGTTATACTCAAGATTTGATCGTGAAACTACAATGATTTTAGACAATATGTACTACAAGAACATTTTGAACAACAAAGGGTTATTAATTGTGGATCAAGAATTGGTTAGTGATCCAAATACTTATCCATTTGTGGTGAAAATGGCTGGTGATAATGGATATTTTCATGAACAATTTGCTAGGGCTATGCTTATTTTGTCTGAAAATAATCCACTCATTGGAGATCAAGGTGAAATTAGAAAAGTGTGCCGCTATGTAAATAGTGCTTAGTGGTTGTTTAATTTAATTGTTATTTAATGTGGCTGTATTTTTATCTTACGTCTCTGTAGGATTCTTTGGTGACTTGAACTCATAACCTTAGAGTTGGAGGTAAAGGGTGTTTGTCATCCGAGCAACTCCTCTTTGTCTGATGTAATTGCATTTGTTTTGTTTTCTTCTGTTTTATTTGTATCATGTGTTGCATCTTCAAGTGAAATAATAATAATCTTGCTCAAATTAAGTGTACTATAAGCGTGTTGCATTGTTATGTCCCTTTTTTAATGATAACATGGTGATGTTTAAATCAGTTTGTCAGAAAAACAATGTGGGATGCAAATTAAATTAGATTTATAAGAATAGGATTATCGTGTCTTTAAACATTATCATTATCTTAGAGTTTCAAACTTTACGTGTAGAATTTTCAAGACATTATTTTGGAGTTTTAAATTTTGCACGTAAAACTCCACAACAATGGTATTTTTTCAATTTCATAGGTCACGTAGTATAAATGTATCTATATATTCAATTTCATACAAGTTCAAATGCTTATTTTTGTATACCCAAAATTAGTGGGTATATTTATCAATCGGCCAACTCAAATATCTAAAAATTATTTTAGATCACAAATCTCAAAAAAAAAATTCTATAAACACCGTACCAACTCAAAGAATATCTAGGATAAAAAAATATATAAATCAGTTGATCCAACGATATACATCTATAACTTTCCTAAAATAATGCCTAAAGTTGGGCCTCCACTTCAACCAACCCGCTATAACGGTGAGATTGGACGTTAGAAAGAGACTTGACCATATATTTGTGGGCCTTTTTAGCAGTGTGGGCCTATATTAATCATGACCGCTGCACTCTTGGGACGGAGTTATTAAGGGCTTACGAGATTCATCCAAATTTTTTTAAAAAAATTATATAAAAAAAATTTAATTATAAAACTATTTATTCGAATTAAATTCAATTCAAACTGGACTCATGATCTAAACAATTTATTTCTTTACTCCACTTTCTTTTTTCCTATTGCACGCATAATGTTAGTACACTACTATGAATCAGTGATACTCTGTCGATATATTGATACCATATTGGTATTATATAACTATCGGTATATTGATACTTTATCGGAGTCATATAGGATTAAGCTCTTTTTTACGAAATAAATAAGAAATAATTAAGAAAAAATTATTAAAGTCACAATTGTATTTATTAAACTCTAAATTAGTAGAAAATAATTGTGATACTCCAGTGGTGTGTTGATACCATATCGGTATCATATAGAAGTAAACTTAATCTACTTCTTTGTATATTTACCTTTTCATATCTTACACCTCCTCAATGAAAAAACTGACTTTATCACTATCTTCACGCATTTAATTGCTCGATTTATTCTTCAAATATTATGACTTTTAATATTTGTTCTTTCAATGAAGTGGTTATTATTTTATTTTATTTCCCAATGGTCTAGTTTTACCTTCTTTTTTTGCTATCTAATTTAAACCATCGTGTATTTATTTATTTATTTATTTTTTCTAATAGAAAAAAGAAAAAAGATGTCAATAACTTGTATAGTCAATGAGATTTAAATTAATCTATTCTTGTTTTATTTTATTTATGTGTTGTGTCCTCCACCATCTTAATCTTTCTATATTCTTTTACTTAATTACATCTTTTTCTTTTATTTTTTTCAGCCAACATTTCGTGATGTTTTTGTCATCTTTTATTTAAAATCATTTGTTGAGAAAATAGAAGAAGTTGGTTAATGATGATGATAAATATTTTATTAAAGTGGTTGGTACATGTCATAACCAAAAAAGGAAAATTCACTTCCAAGTAAAGTGTTCTTCTATTGTCCTTATATTCATATGTTATTACATATTATATTGAAAAAAAAAACTATTCATGAATCTTGAGAACAAACAAAATTTAAAATGGAATGAATTATCTTAGTAAGACGATTAGTAAACCATTAATTAAACTAATCCACATGGAGGCAACCCATATATATCTAAAAAACTTAATATGATATGATTCTGAATTAGTTAAGTTGATAGAATATCATACAGTTATATAGGAAGAAATTGAAAAAAAAATTATTTCTAATGAATTATTGTCAAAATCTTAACCCACACATATATCAATGATGGTATTTCTCAATTGATAACACTAAAATTTAGAAGATTGAAACTCGCGATCAGAAACAAAAGACATTACAAATTTATCTACGATTATAAGTGGTCAAATATTCTAGCATTTTCAGTTAAGCATTTAATATTCAAAGATAAAAAAATAAAGTCAACTAAATGGACGTTTAAGATCAAATTAAAGTGATTTTTTTAAAACTCTATTTAAGATTAGTGTACATTCTTTTTAACTTCAGAATAATCCACATCCACCATAATTTGTGGCACAATGTGTGTCCTTCAAATAAGTACTATATGATGAACATTTTATGTATATTCGATAAATTTTTATTGTATAATAAGTCGAAATCATATATGAAAAAATGTAAAAACACACTAGACAAAATAACTTTTTCATGACATAATTAATTATTCATTGTGACTACAATTAATGTTCTTGATGTATAATTAGATAAATACTATTTAAATTCAAATTCAACATCAAACTTCATGTCTTAAATTTAAAATAAGTTACAAAACCCTTTAATTCATACATAAATGTATTACGGTTATCTAACTCCTATTTTATCATTTAATTTTCTTCTCTAAATGTCCCTTTAATGTATTGCTTCAGTTTAGATGGTATGATTTAATTTACGAAATATAAAATTTAAGAACAAAAAAAAAATCTTAAAACTCATCTTAAATACATCACAAAATTTATTTAAATTATGAAATTTTAAATTATGATACTCCTTTTATCGTATTTTACGTTTTTAGTTTGTCTATAAATATAATTGAGTATATTCTTTTCAATACACTCTTGATAATAATTACTTTTGAAAGTAATAAATATTGCTTAGTTTTAGCACAAAAAACTCTAAGTAAAAAACACATATACATATTTTAATACTATGATTGCTTGGATTAATTCTCTTTTATTATTAAAAGAGACTAAAATAAAATATCTATAATAGAGAGATTAACGTTTTTAAATGATTAAAGATAATAAATAAGAGTTTTTTTATAGCTTCTCAAGAGATACGTAAGTAAAATATGTGATAAATAAAATAATTCGAAGAAAGTTTGCATAATTAACTTTTTAAAAGCGAAACATAACAAATATTCTGAACGAAAAGACTAGTAAATACTAAAGACTCGTTTGGTTGCGAAATAATTGTTTCGAAGTTAATCATTTTTAAAATTATTATCTCATTCTTAATATCAAATAAAAATAGCATTACAACAACAACATATCAGTAGAATTCCACAAGTGCGGTGTGGGAAGGGTAAAATATATGCGCACAAGTGTGGTTTGGGAAGGGTAAAATATACGTAAACCTTATTACTATCTCATAAGATAGAGAGGTTGTTTCTGGAAGGCCCTCTGTCACGCCCCAAGCTTACATCCTGGATGTGCCCGGCACTCAGATACCATTTGTCCCCAGGCGAACCACTTGGCCTGGCTAACTTACTCAGCGGAAGACAATATTACCAAAATGACTAAAATGGTTCAAGATTTATGAAACTTAAAGTAAAATAGTAAAATATACAACTTGACATCAAATCTTTCAAAGAAATAACTTGATACATTGTCTTTCTAATCTATGAAGCCTCTAAAATACTGACTCTGAATAGGGCACAAAAATAGACTCACAGGTACCTCAACAAATTAAATACAAATAAATGGAAACTCCTGAGCCCCTCTGGATGCTAAGAGGTCTCACCGAACGCTGATGGGGACTGTCCAACTGATCATCTGCTAACATAGACACCTGCAACTGCATCATGATACGATGCAGAGCCAAAGACGTCAGTACGTGCAATGTACGGTATGTAAGATGGTCAAAACATAATAAAAGTAGAATACTTACTTTAGAACTGCACTTGGAGATAGCTTAACTAACAAAATATGTCATGCATATGAAATATACATCTATATATATATTCTTAAACTTGTCAGAAAGACAACTCAACATAAGAGAAACATTTACATTAACACTTTAACGAACGTAGCTAAACATATATAAAACATGGTACTCAAAACTTAGTTCTGTACTTGGCTCAACTTCATTAAATATGCAACATAAATAAAGAAAATACTTTAATAAGGAAATAGTGAATCCTAACTAAGTAGAATAAAAATCTTTACTTCTTGGGGAGTTTCTCTAACCGACAACCATAGATACAACGTCTTGCCCACGCTGCCAGAGTCATCTCGTACTTTACCAGGGTCGGGGATGAAGAACTAAAGGAGTAGATTCATCCCAAAATTGGGTTATCTAAGTGTCTAATGAGGAAGATACCTTGGTACAATCCTATCCTATGCTGGCTACATAGTTTATGAGTTCGAGTAATTAATTCTACTCTTACTCATATTGGTGCTCAATACTACTCCCAAAATACTTTTATATAGCTTATATTTAAAGAATAGAAATTCTCAAAATCTGATCTTTTCGGGGACTTAGCCCAATTTTAACTTTTCTTAAACTTTTCTCAATTTGTCTTAAACTTTTCTGTGTCTGAACTCTTTAACTTGACTGAAAACTAATATCAATTCACTGACTCAAAAACATGCTAATTTTCTTGGCTAATATGCAAGAATTAATCTTTAAAAATATACTTTTTGAACTTAGCTTAAAAAGGTACTCAACTAATGTTTCTTTTTCTTGGAATAATATCAAGATTTTCAAGAAAACTCAATAGTCATAAATCTTGTTCATAAATGGATCTAAATCCAATGACAGTACTTTAATTGAACAATGTAAAAATCCAAGAATCATACTACTTATCAAGATATCTAGGAAATTTACCATGGAAATTATCATACTTTGCAATATTTACAATAAACTTAGTCGCAACAATTATTTGAAGATTTATGGGTGAAAACTAGTTTCAATTCTAAGGATATTAACAAAATAATAACTTTTGGATGACCTTACATACCTTGAAAAGAATTCTTGAGGAATTGGAAAGAATTCTTGAATCCTACTACGATCTTGATTTTCTTACGCTTGAGTTCTTGAGAGGGTTTTCTCTTGTTTTTGAGAGAATGAATGAAGAAAATAAACATTTTTTTTTGTCTAAATACGACTTTAAAAACTGATTAGTTTAGGATATGGGTTGTGGGAAAGGTCGAAAGTATCCTTCCCAAACGAAAGAAGAAAAAGTGTCATTTTTGTACTGGTGTGCGTTGCGCACCAGTGTGGAAGAGGGAATTTTCGCGAATTTTCAATTTTCGTCAACTTTCAAAAAAATTTCAAGTGTGGTTCCGCGTCCTCTCTGCGTCGCGGAAGGAGCGTGCAAAACCCCATTGTTTTAAGCTTTCTTGGAAAAAAATAAATCACGTTTTTCCACGTTAAAACCAAGGTGATATCATTTTCCGACTCAATTTTCGCAATGATTACAAATTCGATCTCGAATTTGCAAACAAGGCAAGAGAAGACACGTTACGTGTAAGGTAAATTCTAAGAGTATTTTTGTCTTTTCACCGAGTGTTACACCCTCATCTCAAAAATATTAAGTCTCATAACCAGAAAAATACTAGATCTGGAAAAAAAACTGACTAAAGTAAAAAACTAGTATGTAACAACAACAACATTACCCCGATGCCTCAAAGGCTCCAGCCCATTGCAGGGTAAGGGGGGGTTGGATGTACGCAGCCTGACCCCTATGTTTAAAAACATAGGGCGACTGTTTCCAGATGACCCATGATGAGC
>JAPFFP010000113.1:1477651-1499099 GCA_026153255.1 Solanum medicagineum | reverse complement strand
AGAGCCATTTTGCTTTATTCCATCATACCTCAAAGCCAAAAAATAGTGAATCTTTGGCTCCATCCAAGATTGATGGATAAAAATAATAAATACAAGATAGATAATGATAATATAAGATATAAATACATTGACTAATTCTGCTAACCCATCATATCACAAGGTTAGACATCATCCAACCTCTACCATTTTATTTGACTTGTACCTTAATAGACGATCTCCAAACAACATTATAATTATCAATAAATTAATTTTAAATTTTATTTTAAAATTAATTATCCTTATCTCATGGATCCAACGAAACATAGACAAATACCACTACTAAAACATGGGACCCTCCTTTTGTCTTCAACAAGCACACTAAACATAAGCAAAAAACAGAGGTGTCTTCACGATGAAAAAATGTTACCGTTATATCAAACACGTGTCTCCCAACCGCTATCTCTCTGTCTTCTTCACTCCAATTCTTTGGATTCTTTTCTTCTTTCAACATTTCACTTTTTCTCTCCATCACACTCCCACTTTCCACACTTCTTTTCACTATTTCTTTTGCCTAAATAACAATCCCTTTTCTCTAAAAATCTTCAATTTTCAGCTGTAATCTCAAATGGGGTTCCTTTAAAATCTAGAAATGATGTAAATTTGTGTTTTTCTAGTGAAAATCTGAAAAGGGTTACTTTTATTCTACATTTTTAATGGAGATTTACTTATTGCTTACAGTATTGCTCTGTTTCTTAGCTGCTGCTGCTGCTGCTGCCACTGAGTTTGATTTTGGGACTTTAACTCTTAGTAGTTTGAAGTTATTAGGAGATGCCCATTTGGGGAATAACACAATTAAGCTGACACGTGATCTCGCCGTTCCAAATTCCGGTGCCGGAAAAGTTTTGTATTCTAAACCAGTAAGATTCCGGCAGCCGGGTCTTGATTTTCCGGCGAGTTTCTCTACTTTTTTCTCGTTTTCCGTTAATAATTTGAATCCTTCATCGATCGGAGGTGGATTGGCTTTTGTGATTACCCCGGATGATGAGTCAGTTGGTGATTCCGGTGGGTATTTGGGGATTTTGGGTGCAGAAGGGGGGCAAAATGGGAATTTTGGGGTTGAATTTGATACACTTATGGATGTTGAATTTAAGGATATTAATGGAAATCATGTGGGGTTGGATTTAAATTCAATGATTTCAGCTCAGGTTGGTGATCTTGATTCTATTGGTGTTGATCTCAAAAGTGGTGATTTGGTGAATTCTTGGATTGATTATTCTGGTTCTACAAAAAGATTGAATCTTTATGTTTCTTACTCTAATGTGAAGCCAAAAGAATCATTTCTATCAGCTACAATTGATCTTTCTGAATATGTTAATGATTTTATGTTTGTGGGGTTTTCTGGTTCAACCCAAGGTAGTACTGAGAGTCATAGTATTGAATGGTGGAGTTTCACTTCATCATTTGATACAAATCCTAGATCTCCGGGGGCGGCGCCACCGCCGCCCACGGCTAGTTTGATGAACCCCACGGCCGATGTGACTACATCCGCCACATCGCCTCCACCGGGGCAGGAGATTGCCCCGGTGGAGGCTAATGGTACTGCAAATGCAGTACAAAAAAGCAGCAGCAAATGCCATAACAGCTTTTGTAAACAAGGTGCTGGTGCTGTTGTTGGGGTTGTTACTGCAGGAGCATTCTTTTTAGCTTTTGCTACATTAGTACTAATTTGGTTGTATTCCAAGAAATTCAAGAATGTGAGGAGTTCAGAGACTATGTTGCCTTCTGATATTATCAAAATGCCCAAGGAATTTAGCTATAAGGAGCTTAAAATCGCGACGAAGGGGTTTGATTCTACTAGGATTATAGGGCATGGTGCATTTGGAACTGTTTATAAAGGGATTTTATCCGAGACTGGTGATATTGTTGCAGTAAAGAGGTGTAGTCATAATGGACAAGGTAAAGCCGAGTTCTTTTCTGAATTATCGATAATCGGAACACTTAGGCATAGAAATCTTGTTAGGTTACAAGGGTGGTGTCATGAGAAAGGTGAAATCTTGTTAGTTTATGATTTGATGCCAAATGGTAGTCTTGATAAGGCATTATTTGAGTCCAGAATGATCCTTCCGTGGCAACACAGGACGAAAATCTTGTTAGGTGTTGCTTCTGCATTAGCATATTTACATCAAGAATGTGAAAACCAGGTGATTCATAGGGATATCAAGAGTAGTAACATTATGTTGGATGAAGGGTTCAATGCAAAGTTAGGAGATTTTGGATTAGCGCGACAGATTGAACACGATAAGTCCCCTGATGCAACGGTAGCAGCAGGTACAATGGGGTACTTAGCACCAGAATACTTGTTAACAGGTAGAGCAACTGAGAAAACTGATGTCTTTAGCTATGGGGCAGTGGTTCTTGAAGTGGCAAGTGGGAGGAGGCCAATTGATAAAGAAACAACAAGTTGTGTTGGACTGAATAGCAATTTGGTTGAATGGGTGTGGGGGTTACACAAAAATGGAAACTTGCTGGAAGCAGCTGATTCAAGATTGAATCTTGAATTTGATGAACAAGAAATGACAAGGGTGTTGTTAGTTGGTTTGGCTTGTTCACATCCTGACCCTATAGCTAGGCCAACAATGAGGGGTGTGGTACAAATGTTAGTAGGTGAGGCAGAAGTACCAATTGTTCCAAGGGCTAAACCAGCAATGAGTTTCACCACATCTCATTTGTTAATGACATTGCAAGATAGTGTTTCTGACTTGAATGGTATGATCACACTTTCAACTTCTTCATCAGAAAACAGCCTCAATGGTCTTGTTGGTAGTGGACATGGTGGCATAGACTTAGTTTAGTTCAAAAATCAAGAAAGGAGCTTTTGGATATTTTTCTCTTTTTTGTCATCTTTTTGTTTTGTTTGTTTATATTACACTTGTTGGGTGCTACCCTTGCTAGGCGCTAGCTAGCTTAATGTTTTGTGCATCGAGCTGGCTTTTCGTCTATTGTCTTTTGTTCATAGATTCATTAATTTATTATTGTTATTATTAGTATATGTATGTAACAAATAAGCCTTTTAACTTACATAATGGGATGCCCATATCAAAAGGGGCTTTTTTGGGGATATTTTTCTCTTTTTGTCATCTTTTTGTTTTGTTTGTTTATAGTACACTTGTTTGGGTGCTACCTTGCTAGGCGAGCGCTAGCTTAATGTTTTGCGCATCGAGCTGACTTTTCATCTGTTCTGTTTTGTTTATAGATTCATTAATTTATTATTATTATTATTATTATTATTATTATTATTATTATTATTATTATATGTATGTAACAAATAAGCCTTTTAACTTACATAATGGTAATATGCTCCATATCAAAGGGGCTTTTTTGGACTTAGTTCAATTTCACTAAAAAAGAATTGTGTACATTGAATGTACTCTTTCTGCTTCAATTGAGTGATATTCTTTCTCAAGTTCCATGTTAAAAAGATTGTCATTTTTTAAATTTAGAAATAATTTAATGTTAAAATATTTTTATTCTTAATGAAATAATTTTTAGAAGAAAATCTTCAAATAACGATAAAATTGTTTTCATGTAATTCATCTTTGGAATAACAGTAGAATGTTTACCTATGATTTATAGGTCCTTGACTCGTGAAATCAGTCATTAATATTTCCTTCACAATTTTTGATTCGGTTTTTCCTCGTTACTTTGTGAATTAGGTTGTCCTCCTTCATGATATAATTTTATGACTACAAAAATGTCATGACATATTTTAGAGCATGCTACCATATGATAACAAAAAATCATTTGTAGTCCTTTTCTTAGTCTTAGTTGAGTGAGTTGTTTTTGTGGAGTTGCTTTCAACAGTAAGGGTGTGAATAGGGTGGCAAAGGGTCTGAGTCATAATGGATCAAAATAAAAAAAATGGGTCAAGACTCGATTCAATTCAAAATTGCTAGCATCAAAATGGGTTGAGTCAAATTAGGTTGAGTAATGGGGTATTGAGCGGATTAAGACTCAACTTTTACTAAATTTTGCTTATTTTATTTGTTTTTTAAAAATATTTTAGCACTTAATTAAATTATATTTTTTTATTCTGATAAAATATATCAAACTGAAAAAAATGTTTTAAAAATATTTTGACAAGATTTCTCTCGAGTCAATTTAGGTTGCATATCAACCCAATTTTAAATGAATTGAGTTAAGATGAATTAAACTAATAAATAGACGAGTTATTAATTCGCTCAAAATTTCAACAGATTGAACAGATTGAACGAATTGGGTCGAATTTTGTCATCCCTGGATGTGAATACAGAGGCTGACAGAAATTTGATGAAAGATATATAATTTTTTTTCTTAAAGGTATATAAAATCAAATATATATTTACAATAGGTGATATTTAATTTTTATACATTATATTATTTTTCAAATGAAGAGTGCACACCATATCACCTTCATTTAACCATGATTATATGTGGACCATGCTCTAGTGACAATGGACACTAAAATACTATTCAATGTGGACAATTAATTAAACAATGAGATAGGATTTTGACTTTTTTTTTTCCTCTATTACTAGCTTTTAGATAATGTCTTGACCAATTTGATTATCCTTCATTTTCAATTTTCTTCTCCAAAGGGAAGGATGACAAGGAAATGTTTATATTGTTGTTGAGATCCAAAATAATTAGGTTTATTTAAAGAAGCGTTTTCTATTAAAATTTTGTACGATTGAATTATACTAACTTGTGAATTAATTCCTATTCAGACATGTTACTATAGTTCAAATTTTATATCGCTTGACATCAAAGCTAATCTGATTTATATTAAAATATCTAATTATAAGCGAATATTTTCTAATAAATTCAAGATTTTTAGATAAGAAGTTAAACTCGAGAATATTAGTATATAATTTTGTTAATGTAAGAAGGGGACCATGAGCTAAAAGTGTCTTTTAGGTTCACTGATGGACAAGAAAGAGCAATGATTACAACAATTTGGTGGAAGAGTACTTTTCAAGATTTAGACTTTAGGAATCACCAACACTTTGATTGGAAGCAATTTCATTTTCAACTTATATAATTAAAATATAATCATATTTAATATGGTATTGGTAGGTGTCACAGTTTAGAATTTTACTTTGCTAGAAATTAAATTTAAAAAAAAAAAAAACTAACAAAAATTACTTAGTAACTTCTTGTTATAAGTTCTAGATTTTTTATCATCAAAGATCTTCAAGGATAAGAACAATGAATATTTTAGGCTACCTTGTTATTAATATGGAGGAGCAAGTGTATCTTTATTTAAAATGGAAAATTTGGATATTTTTTGAGAAGTGTTTTATTTCGTAATGTGAATTTTTCAATACAACTTCAAATTTCATCGACTTTTAATACGAATAGCGAAGATTGAAAGAAAAATAATTACAACGATATACACATAAGTGTAATTCTATAAGTAAAGTCTGAAGGAATAGGGTATACGTATATTTTATCTCTTCGTTGAGAGATAAAGAGATTGGTTATGATATACTCTCGACTCAAGAAAAAGCATATCATTGAATGGAAAAGAAAAAAATTTATGCTAAATTGTAAAGACCTAATATAATTTGGCGAAAAAGCTTTTCTTTCTAACACCATATAATCTGATGATGTAGATTCAAAATTTAAATTTTATGCATTTTTATATTGATATACTTTAATGTTGAACATATCATATTTAAAAATTATGAGCTTTGATGACTCTAATTTTGGTGAAGATTTGCATATAAATTTATTGTTCACATTGAAAATATTGAATTCATGACTCTTATTGAATTAAATTAAGTGTTGTAAAATAACTCATCCTCTTTCCATCTCATTTTAGTTGTAATAATTTCTATTTTTAGAGTAAAATTATATAAATTTTGATTTACATTTTAAGATATATATTATATGAAAAAAATTACAATCAATAATACTTTTAATAGTTTTGAATATCCAAAATTTTCATTTTAAATTATTAATTTAATTTTAACTTTGAAAATTAGTCTAATTAACTTTTAAAAAGTGCAATATGACAACTAAAATAGGACGAAGAGTGTACTACTAACATTGATTAAGATGTTACATCAACATAAATCGACAAGAAACTCCTCTACATGTTTATTTTTATTTGTGGTTGTTTCACATGTTAAGATCAATTTAATTAAACTTCAAAACTAAATTAAATTAAATCAATTTAATATTTAAAATCTAAAATGTAGACGATTGAAAATTATACTGAAAATTTGATAAGTTGCAATCTTTCTTATATTAATATAACAAAAAATATATCTTAAAATATTAATCTAAGTTAATATAATTTGGATAGAAAAAGTAAAATAATGACAAATAAAATAAATGGGGAATTACTATTGGATTTAATATCACCATAAAGGGGGGATAATTAATATATTGTGTTTAATGCATTTTGACTTAAACACTTGGTAATTAAAAATATAGGAATTAATATTGGATTATGATGTACTTGAGTTTGTTAACATGTCAAATAAGTCTATTTTTTAGTCAATAAAATCACTCAATTGCAATCAAGAAATTACTTGATATTGAGGATTTTTTCCCCCTCAAAGTTAATGATTAAATTAATTTCTGGAAAAAGAAAGTTCTTTTTTCCTTTTATAAATTACAATTACGTTGATATTATTTGACTTAAGCAGATAATTAAAGTAAATATGTCCATCATAACATTTCTACTTTAACACCCTTCTATATAATGGTAATTTAGCATATATTCTTCAATAAAACATGAATATTTCAATTAAAATATTTCCTTATTTGATCGGATTAAAAAGAAACTTTGGGATTGCACGTATAGAGATTCAAAAAAGAATCGATTTGATCCAGATCATAATCTTTATATTCTTGCTCGAGGTGGATGATTAAAAATTATCATGTCCAGTTCCCTCGGGGATGGATCTATAAGAATTCACCTATCCCAATAACAAAAAAACCTGATTTTGGAAACAAAAAAAACGAATCTATTCGAGGGGGAGCGATTAAATTGAAATATTATTTAATGGACTTCCACTTATTTGATGGGCTGGTTAAGGGATTATTTATGGTTAAACTTTCAAACGGAACGAAAAGAGATAGAATCAGGCCGATTCCCGAAATGCCTTGAGCCCTTTTGCATCATATCTAAGGGATTCCTCGGTTCGGGCCGAAGATAAAAAGTTGTTCAAATAGGAATTTGAGGTTGGCTTTTTATTTTGTGGAATGAACCATTTTTTATATTTGATACTTTTCTTCCCCAAATGCCAAAACAACATGGCGGAGGAAATATCATTTTTTATTTTCTTATGGTGAATATTTTTTTTAAGTTTTTATTTTTTAAAATTCGATGTTTGTACTATGGTCCAAATAATTTTATATTTACGTATATAAAAGGTAAAATATCCTTAACAAAAGGCAATTTCATGAAAAAGACTTCTACTTGAGATATTTTATATTAAGAATAAGAAATATTTACTACTTCATTATAATTTTTAACATTCAAAATAAAGATTTTTTCCACGTAAAATATGACTTCTTTTACTCATTTTCTATCAAAATAATTTTTCAGAAAATACATAGTGAGAAAGAGGTTCTCACTAAAATAGTGAAAAATTTCATAATTGATTTTTGTACAAAAATATTATTAGATTTTATTTCCTCGTCGATTTAATTACAATAACTGTAAAAAAAAAAAAAAATACCTACTGAACATTTTTTGATGAGAAATTTCAGTGGAGAAATCAGTAATATTTTAGAACTCCATCTGTTTCTTTTTTAATTAGTTGTAATAGTTTTTTTTTCAAGTAAAACGATAAATATTTTAACATGTATTTTTGTATTATAATAATATTTAAATTTTATTTTAATATTATTTGATTTAATTTTAAAAATAAATTAAAATTAACTCTCAAAAAATATAATTTAACAACTAAAATGAAATAAAAGAAATAAGGGTTATTGGTGCATGCCTTAATTATTCAACTTAGCATTTTAATTAGCATAACATATACCCTTAACAACAATTATAAACTCAAAAATTATTCAAAATTCTTGGAAAGATAGAAACATTGCTCCAATGAGAAGCTTCAATTAATCAAATTCAACATCATTTAAAAAATATTAATAATTTTGTCATGAACATAAATATATATTCATCGTACCACTAATAATATTATTTTTATGTGCCATAGTATTTTGTACATATATCTCTGCAAAAATTCCCTCTTTTACTGACAAAATACCGACCAAAATTAGATGGAAATTCTCACATGCACACAAATACCGGAGAGAACATTGTTGGTAAACCTAAGTTAGATGAATCGAGTTAGAATTTTAAATTTATGAATATAAAAAAAAAATTAACAAGTCAATGAATTTTTAATATATTATCTAATATATTAGTTGAAGCTTAAAGTTATTTGGTTCTGTCAAATTCGTAGTTGGTGATATTAGTCGGCCTTACCTTCTGTTAGGTTTGTGCAAGTAGATATTGACCGGTAGAACTGACGATAGTATATTGTGTGGGAAAGAGTAAGAACATCTTTTACCTCTTATGAATCGATCAATGGAAAAATATTTTCAGAATGAGATCGAATAAAGGAACTTGTGATTGTCGATATCTTCCTTAATGAATGAAATGATAATATCAGTCGATTTGTGTGAAAATGCTTTTTGATGTTGAATTTGAAAATCAGCAAGAGGTTCTTTACCTTGTTTCATCTATCTTAGGATAGGACGAAAGTCTCAATCCAAACAAAAGGATGAAAATTTGAGATCGTAAATAAATTTGAGTACCATGTTGAATTGCGTCTTTCTTGATCTTTTCCAAGGTCCAATTGGGTTTATTTGAACCAACTAATTGGGCTTCGTCTTTGGTAACTACAGATCTTGACCCAATAAGCCCAAAGAAGGATATTCTTTATTTTGACTTATAAATTATTTTCGAAAAAATCATACAGATAAGTAAATATATACTAATTAATTAGCTATTATAACAATATAAATTAATTACGACTCGCAACAAATATTTACTTATAATTACAGTTTGGGTTTTGTATAGTTTACGTGATTTAAACAGACCTTGTGAGCAAATATACAAAAGTTGTCCGCAAAACAAATTGTATAACAAAATATACAAACATTGTGAATTGTATAACGAATTATATAAACGTTGTGTACGAATTGTATAGCGAAATATGTAAGCGTTGTACAAAAAGTGCAAATTGTATCGAAATATATAAATACATACAAATGCTGTTATAACTATAGTTACGAAATATAATTACTCAAACTATAATATGGAGCATAATTAAACTTTATATGTTTGCTATTTATGAAATTTGCTCCTCATTTCTTATAAGATTATCCAAAATGGGCACATATTCCTTTATATTTCATGATAATAATTATTATTCTTTAGAGATATAACCGAAAAACCATTTCTCTCTCTCTCTTTTTGAAAATTAGTACTTAACATAAATATGCTTAAACCTTATTGGCACTCAATATTTTTATTAAATCGTATTTACTTATCTATGTTTAAATTTAAATTATATAATAACCATCTATGTTTAATTGAGAGGAATATGTATATAAATATATATCATTCATTTGGTAAAAATATCATATGCTGATAAACTTTTATGAACATTTAATATTTGTACCCTAATCACATTAATTATCACGGCTGAGTCAAAAATGTATATTAAACTACTACTCTTCTGGGGAATTTCATATTTCAATCATCAATTGTTTTCTTTATTTATCTAAAATTATAATCGTTTTGTATTAAGATACACCTCGATACTGAGTTGATCAAATATTTATTTTCAATCGATAAATAAGTGATAATTAGGTCAACTCAATATCAGGATGTGTTTTAATACAAAGAAAGTGAATAATTAAGATATAAAATTAACGATAAGTGTGATAATTTAGATGTAAATTTGTTAAGTAAAACAAACAAAAAAAACTTGGGGGCTAATGGAAGATAAAACAGAAAAGAGAGGATTTGTTAGCAAATAAACGAAAATCTAACTGTTACTATTATTTACTATTTAGTCCAAACTGAAGTCTATTTTTTACTCCATCATTTACTCGACAATATCGACTTCTCCGGGCGATCGGTGTTCTGAAAATTCGATATTTTTTCTCCGATTTGCGGCCATGGATTTCGAAGATCATGAGTCTCCTCCGTCATTTGATAACGTGGTACACTTTTTTACATATCTCACATTATTTTTTGTATTTTCTTTTTCGAAATTCGCTCATTTTCATGTTATTTATCACCGGATCTGCTTTTATACGTGTTAATTGTTTCGTATTCGAGTGTGATGTGGCACTTTTTAAAGTTAGATTTCGTGAATTCGTTGTTTTTTTGTGAACGGAGGTGTTACTGTTGTTCGAGTTATGTTAAATTTGCTGAAATTTTGTGGTACGGATATGTAAATAGTGTAACTTTTATTGGAGATTTGGTTAGGATTTTCTGAGGTTTTTTGGAGTAAATTTTTTGGTGTTGGAATTGTAGAATGTGTGTTACTGCTCGAGTTATGTTAAATTTGCTGAAATTTGTGATATGGATGTGTAAACAGAGGTGTTATGGTTTGATTTTTGTTGAATTTGCTGACATGTTGTGATAAGGATATGTAAACAGTGTAATTGTTTATGTATGAATTGGCTAGGATTTGCTGAAGCGTTTTGAGGTAAAATTTTGGTATCGGAAATGTAGAATGCGGAGAACTGTAGGTTTATTCATTTGGTTTGATCTGAGATGTATCAATAGTTTGTTTCGGGGTGTGATCTGTCACTTGTTTCAGCTTGATATTGTGAATTCATTGTTTTCTGTAAATGGAGGTGTTATGGTTCCAGTTTTGTTGAATTTATTGAAATTTTGTGATACGGATATGTAAAAACAGTTTAAGTGTCTATATCAGAAGTGTTTTGATTTCCTGAGAGGTGTTTTGGAATAAGTTCTTGGTGTTTGAAATGTAGAATCTAGAGAACTGTAGGTCTTTTGGATGTGATCTGTCACTTATGTTTGCTTGAATATCATAAACTCATTGTTTTCTGTAAACGGATGTGTTATGGTTTGAATTCAAATTGGTGAGAATTTGCGGTAAGATTTTGAGGAGTAAGCATTTGATGTGAAAATAAAGAACGTAAATGTACGTTTATTCATTTATAGCTGTTGTATTATGTATCAAACTTCTGATGTCCAGATGTGATATGTCACATATGCATATGCTTACTAGTTTATCATAAGTTCATTCTTTTCTAGAGGCAGAGGTGATATGGTTCTTATATGATAAATTTGTTGAAATTTTTTTTTTTGATGAAGATAAATTTGTTGAGTTTCTCGTAATGTGCAGCTATGTAAACAACAATTGATAGCCGGAATTGGTGAAATTTTTTGTGTTCTCTCCTTGAGCATATGTTTGGTGTTGGAGATATAGTCGAGTGAACTGTAGATTTAAGGCATTGGATCTGTATGAGTTGTTTATTAGTTATGAAGTAGTTATCTATCTAAAAAAATTTAGACATTATTCTGCAAAAACTGCAAGGTAAACCCCAAAATTCTCCTTATGTTTGGACTTAAGACTTAGAAGCATCCCGTAGGTGGCAAGTGCACTAATAGACCTCCATGTATGTGGAACTGGTCCTCTTTTTGTCCAAGTTGATTTCGTGTATTAGCTGTTATGAATTCGAATCTTGCATGTTGTTGTGAACGCAGAACTCACTGCAGGAGCCACCCATTGTGATCTTTTATCTATCTTTATGAACTCTTTATCTTTTCCTAATAACAGATGTGGATTAGACAAAAATTTACCCTTGTTCTCTGTTGAAGCAGAAGAATATGGCTAGGGATGTTGAAGTGAAAGGATTCAACCCAGGAGTAATCGTCTTAATTCTTGTCGGTGGGCTTGTGTTGACATTCCTCATTGGGAACTACTTGCTGTACATGTATGCACAGAAAACCCTTCCTCCAAAGAAAAAGAAGCCAATCTCCAAGAAGAAGATGAAGAAGGAAAGACTGAAGCAAGGTGTTTCAGCACCTGGAGAATAGATGTGCTCGACACGCCACAGATCATTCCCTGGTTCATCTCGAGTAAACTGTGTGAGTTCATATTCAGCGGCGTTGTGAAACTGATGGTTGGACTTGTTATCACTATCAATTTCCTATCATCATAGTTAGAGCTCGACTTTAGAACTTGTTAATGTGTAGAATCTTCCGACCACCATAGTTAGAACTCGACTTTAGATCAACGTGCTGTTATTTTCGTGGTAGCTGACTGAGAAGCTGTTTTGCAAGCTACTGATTTCTCTGTTCTCATCCTGTAGAATCTTCCCCTTTTGTTTTCCTTTCGGTGATGTCTGAATTTCTTGGGTATTGGCGAAAATTTTGAAGATTAATTTTTATATCTCAATAGACAAACTTAAACATGTGTGGGCAGTGCTATCAGTTTTGATTACATGTGTGAGTTACATCCTATACTTATCAGATCCCATCCCACTTGTTGAACTCATCACATCCCACTTGTGATGATTACCAAATTTAGGGATATGGGGAAGTGTAAGATATTAGTATATATTTCAGGTATGTTAACCAGAAGAACACAAATATAATAGCAAAATCCATCTCTTTTATGTACATACACACGTTATAAACACAACACATACAGGTCTTTTAAGTTTTACATAGGTGAAACGATTAAAAAGTCGAGCGTTCAGAAGCTTTAAGAAAATGGATACAAATCAAACCAAGCAGGAAATGTTTTGGACTCGCATGCTTAGCGGCCCATGGTTTGCTCGTTCGGGGGGATCATAACAAGCACTTGTTGGGCGTTGAAGCCAGGATGAGGAAGCCTACGACGAAGCTCACGACCTTCTTGGCAAAGCGCACAAGGGTGGCAGAAGAAGTGAGTTGCAAAGTCACAAACTGACTCACATTGCTCACGCTGCACCGCGTCCTCAACAAAGCTCCCGCAGCACCCACAAGATCTGTTGAGCGCCTCACAGCTCCCCTGCAGACAATATAAATTTGCATTTACAAGCTCAAATGGGGATAAAACTAATAGAATTGTTGTTACAACCATTAGGAGGAAATCGAAAGAACAGCAATAGTTCCTTCATCCGATAAAGGTGAAAACATGCAAAAACAGCAACAAGAACCGAGAAGCTAGAGGATGTTGGTAAGAAATAAAGCTGAATTAATTGCAATTAAGAACTATGCACCAAATTTTACAAGCTTTAATACAAAACTTGAAAGACACTAATTTCAGATGGTTTTGAAGACCTATCATAATTAGATGTTTGATGATGATGACTATCTATATATTGACCTTTTAAATCTATCAGTTTCGCATCCCACCTAAAATATAACTCCCTCCCCTTTTCTTTTTAGTTTGTTTAAGAAAACATGACCCTTTTTTTTTAGCAACACTTTAATTTCATCTTTCCACGTGATATATTTAAGATAAAATTAGAGAGCATTTTGGTACATTTAACATAACTTTAATTTAGGATCACACGATTGAAAAGTCTTCTTCATTTTCTAAAATTTCATGCCAAGTCAAAGGAGACCATTCTTTTTGAAAAGGAAGGAGTATTAAGTAAAAGATACAGAAGAAAAGAAGAGAACAAAAGACGAAAATTTTCTTTTCCTTAACGGATACCACCTCTCTACCTTCACAAGGTCTACGTATACCCCCACCACCCAGACTCCGCTTGTAGAATTACACTGGGTGTATTGCATTGTTTTCCTTTTTCTTTTCTTCTTTTGACAAGTCATAAGCATAATAGTTTCTTCAAAGCTCTACCTTCTCATTTTTTGGTTGAACCACTCTCATTTTTTATGAGGATGTGTGAACCACTTCATCGTTTAAAGTCAATCACAAAACTGTGACTGCTGAACTACCCAGTTTTAAAGTATTTTTTCGAAAAATTTACAGAGTCGTACTGGACGAAAAATTATGAGCTTGGGCTAGGATTAGATCACAGTGTGCAAACACCACATAAGACGTTCCCAAAATACTCCCTCCGTTTCTAACCGAATAACCTTGTTTGACTTGGCACGAAGTTTAAGAAACTAAAGAAGACTTTTTAATCTTGTAGTGCTAAATTAAAGTTATGTTAAATGTACTAAAATGCCCTTTAGTCTTGTGGCCTTAAACATGCCATGTGGAAATTGAAATTAAAATATTGCCAAAAAAGGAAAGATGTCTTTCTTTTTGAAACGAACTAAAAAGTAAAATAGGTCGTTCTTTTTTAAACGGAGGGAGTAGAGTTTTTTGCTTTGATGCTGAAAATAGATAGAAAGGTAGAGGAAGATATGAAGCAGCACAATTGGAAAGAAGAAACACATACTACAGAAAGTAGAAATGACTTCGTTGCCAAATCATCATAACATAGAATGACCTTAAGTAAAGCATCTTCAGAAAGATGAAATATAAAAAAAAGATAGCCTACCTCGAGATTGAATTTTCGACGGATAGCTGTACGACTGGGATATGTAAAGCAGGGTGCCACACAGTTCGAGCCAAAGAAGGATTGTCCAATCAGGTAGAGGCCAGTGTAAGTCAAGCAGTGATTGGCAAAATTCCCAGGAGCAGAACCAAGTCTCTCAGCATTGCCCCCGTAGAGCACGCAGGGAGCGACACTACCTAGTAAGCCTGCAGAGCCATGATGGTCAATTATCAGCTCAATATGATAAACAGAAGCAAAGTAAGGAGAAGCCCGGAAAATTTTGCTGCCACACAGCATTAGTATGTCCAGAGCATCAACAAGAAAAAAACATATTGCAGAAATATAGCATTCAGACACAAGAACTAGCCAAAAATAGAAACGATCATGTGCTCATCTAGCTAATGGTCCTCCCTTTGCAGATTTGCTAATGAATGCAAATTACTCAATTACATTTGACTGATTACTACTAGAAAAAATTGTTCGTCAACATTAATCATCTATAAATATCATTTAAAATATCCAGTTAGATGTGTGTTCGAGCTACTTCCACCTCAGTATAGCTATTCCTCACTTGATCAAGTCATCAGAAGAAGCAAAAAATGAAATAAGAGAAGGAACTTTGGGGCACGGCCCTTCCTTGGACCCTGCGTGAACTTGGGATACTTTGCGCATGGGGCTACCCTTTCTAATTTTGGGCAACAAGCTCCAATGTTCTAGTCTTTTAAAGAAATAAACAATTCCCCATCTAGAAGTATCATCTATGACCACACATTTGCTTACTAGTTCTTTTCCTCGTGAAAAAATTCGGAGCATATGAGCTCACATAGACTGGTTGAGATCATTCAATAAACATATCCACATGGACCAAAAAGTTGATTTTAACACAGACGGGAACTTTCTAAAGATTAAAATTCAAAACCTGAATTAGAATTTCTAAACTTGATCATTCATTTAGAGACCAACATCCTTAATGTCCATTTCGAATAGTTTCATCAATTAGATATTGACTGACTAACAAAGTACTTCATTTGAATGAAAAAATGGAGTGAACACAGATTACTCATACAATCTGACCAAATTAATCTGTAACCGAGGACTAATATGATTGATCCACTATCAGTGTAGCCCTAAACCAAACTAAAACATAGCTAGAAATAACCAAGTAGAGAAAGAACAGCAAAAAAGATCACCAAGAGAATATCAATCCATTTATTCCGATCCAAAGATAAGAGACATCAAGAACATCAAAACATAATCCAATCGTCAATCAACTGAACCTCAATCCTAAACTAATTTAGGTCCCTAAGATTATTGGGAAAAAGACCAATCCACAAACTTTGATCCAAAATAGAGACATTGACTCCATCTTATCACATAATCAGATCAATCAGTCAACTATACCTCAATCCTAAACTAATTTGAGTCGCTAAGATCTAAGTTGCAGGAACTCTTCACTTTCAATGTCGTACCTGTGTCGGATTCTCCGAAAATACACTATTTTTGGCAAATCTGGCACACACCCGCTGAAACTTTTGAAGAGTCCGGGCAACATAGGCTAAGATTAACTAAAAACAAGATCATCCCACAAATTTCAATCTGAAATAGAGACATTTAATCCACCACAGCTTATAATCTGATCAATCAATCAACTGCACAACAATCAAAAAACTAATTTGGATCCCGAAGATTATTAGAAAAACGACCAATCCACAAACTTCGATCCAAAATAGACATTAACTCCATCTTATCACATAATCAGATCAATCAATCAACTATTCCTCAATCCCAAACGAATCTAAGTTGCTAAGATTAACTAAAAAAATATACTTCCACCACGAATTTTGCTCGAAAATAGAGATTAACTCCATCTTATCACATAATCAGATCAATCAATCAACTATTCCTCAATCTTCAACGAATCTATGTTGCTAAGGTTAACTAAAAAAATATACTTCCATCACGAATTTTGCTCGAAAATAGAGACATCTTAATCCATCATAGCATATAACCCAATCATTCAATCAAACTAATTTGGGTCACTAAGATCAATCAAAACAAAATCATCCCACAAATTTTAATCCAAAATTGATACATTTAATCCATCACAGCAACCAATCAATCAACTGAACCTCAGTTCTTAACTAATTTCGGTCACTAAGATTAATCAAAAACAAGATCATCCCACAAATTTCAATCCAACATCTAGACATTTAATCCATCATAGCATAAAAAATTTCAACAAAATACTCACAAACTTCAATGTCACTGCTGCAGAACTCATCAGTCCTTCCAAAACAAGCACAAAGTCCAGAATCCCACTGAGCCCTTCGCATAATCGGGTCTCCCACAACTTCATGACCCATCGGAAACCCATCAGCAGTCCATCCCATCGGAACAACGGCCAGTAAAGGCTTCACCGGATCCGCCGGAAACGGCGGAGCTGGGGTTGTTGAAGATATGGGTATGTTGGGTTTTTTCTCATCTCTCAGCTCGGATTGTTGATTGGGTAAAAGTGGGTTCGCTTCATCTGCATTTGCCATTGGAGTTTTCATGAAATCAGAAAATTTTTGAGGGATTTGAAGGATTTGGTGAAGAAATTTATTTATGTAATAATCCGTGTGGAATTGGTCCTTTGTTAATGTTGCTAAGTTTTCCTAATAGTCAACTTTAGACCTTAAAAAAAAAATTTAGCTATACACCTTCCGTCCTAATTTAAATGTTGCGTTGCCTACATATATCCAAATTCTTAGTTAACACCGATAACATGGCACTAGCTACTTTCGATCACAAAAGAAGCTCATGCCAAAGCAAGCTAAGAGGCAAGACGATAGAGTTTGACTATGAGTTGGAGTACAAATCGAGGCAAAGATAATGTTATGATCGATGCACTAAGCAGGAAGTCCGAATTAGCCATATACACACAAACAATACCGCATGACAGTCATCTGCCTAAGCGCGGTAAACGTGCATGGCTAGACCCACTTTAGCTTTCGTCGTTGGCTGTCATACTACCTTTAAACTACTGTTATACCGAGCTTCTGGTATTCACAGGATCATTATCATGATAGGATTATTACCACTTTTCTACAAACTATGCCTTGGGAAATTTAGCTAGTCATAAACCTGTGTACCTTATTTTGCTCCATTATTTCCTTAGTTGAAGCTAAGTTTTTTAAGTATTGAGAAAGAGGGGATTAGAGAGAGTTTTATGAAAGATAATTTTTATTTTGCAAGGTCGGAAATCCCCATAATTTGTCATTCCTATGTTTTTCTGAATAATTAGTCTTTTGTCCTAGATTTCTTTTTTTGTATCCTAAATCTCTATGTATTGGAATATTTACATAATTTCCTTGTCTATCCTCTTCATAAGATTTCGTCATGTTTACATGGTTCGTAACTATTTCATTTGTTTCGTTATTTCCTATTTTTAATTTATCGGTTCTTCTTATTAAGTCTGTATAAGTATCTGAATTAGTGCCTTCTGCATTATTTTCTATATCTAAGCTATCTATTATTTTATCAATTACTTGTATTTTGAGTTGTTTGTTTGTCAGTTCATCTATTTTTTCTATGTTTTTTTGGATAGAATATTATTTGATGACTCAGATTCTAACTCAGATTCTGATTCAGAACATATTTTCTCTTTCTTGTTATTTTTATTTTTAACTATATATTTTTCTAACTTTATTATTCTATTTTCTATTTTATTTAACTTTTCATATCTGTCTTGTAGGCTAATGTTTTTCTCTTTGTTTTTCCTTTTAGTGTTGTTACAGCACTTATTTTCTCTTTTAGTATTTTCACTATCTGTATCAGTTTCTTTATTATTTTCCTTAGTTAATCTTACTATTGTTCTAGGAGTGTTTCAATAGTATTATCTGGTTTCTGCATAAGTCTATAATCATCACTTAATTTAATAAAAATCGTATTTAGATTAGATATTTCTTTTATTTTATTATTTTCCACATGTGTGTTTATTATGTACTCTCCTTTTTTCATCTTTCTTCTTTTACTTTGGGTATATTATTTTGTTCTTTAGTTGAATCCAAATCATTAATCGGATTAGTTGGGTGCCATCCTAAGCCTGGTATATTTACATAACCATTGTTATCTGTAGATTCTTTTACTTTCTTGGGTTTAGTTTCACCTAATATTTCTAACTTAATATTTTCCAATTGTGCCTTTATTTCTTTTAATTGTTCTAAGAGAAACCTATTTAGTTCAATTATATTATAATTTATTATATCTAATTTTTCTTCTCCTGTATTTTTTATTTAGATTTTAATCAGTTAAATAATCCTCACTAGATACCGACGTATTTGTGTCATTTTCAGGTACATGATTAATATTATCTATAATATTATACAATCTTCTTAAATGTTCTTCTACTAATTTACTTTCACCTTTTTCTTCCATGACTAATTTTTCTAGAGTTAATTTATAGACTAGGTCAATATAGAATTTAATTTTTTTTTCTACTGTTTGTGTTTTAAAATATTCTTGAAATATTTCTCTTATCATATGTTCTTTATTTTTATCTTGTAAGTTAATAAAACTTAATATACTTTAACAATATTTAAAATAATCATCTGCTACACCCATATGTCTAGGTAAGGTTCCTAAATATCTTCTAACTATTTGGTGTATACATAAATATTCCATTCCACACTTTAAATGCATTAACAAATTTCCAATTTTTTTCTCTAATAGGTAAATAAGGAGTAAAAGCTAATCTAAGTTGGAAAGTAATTGGATAGGTATGCATAAAGTTTTCAGTAATTCTAGTAAATACTATGTCTCCAGAATAAGCAAATATTTTATTGAAAACATATAAACAAGTAGAAGTATTCATAAAATAAGGATAAGAATAAGTCAAAATTTTGGCAAACCAAATTTTCAATAAGGCAAGCTTATAGAACTGTAATAATAATACTAACATGATACTGAAGCTGTGATACCATGGGGGACGGGATAGCAGCGGAATAACGGCAGTATCAACAGCAACAAGTCAAGCAGGTAAGGATCCCAAGCCTCTTACGCACAAACAACACCGCATGACGGCCACCTGCCTAAGCGCGGTAAACGTGCACGACTAGACCCATTTTAGCTTTCGTCGTTGGCTATCATACTACCTTTAAACTACTGTTATACCTAATTTTCGATATTCACAGGAATATTATCATGATAGGATTATTACCACTTTTCTACAAACTATGCCTTGGGAAATTTAGCTAGCCATAAACCTGTGTACCTTATTTTGCTCCATTATTTCCTTAGTTGATGCTAAGTTTTTTAAGTATTGAGAAACAGAGGATTAAAGAGAGCTTTATGAAAGATAATTTTTATTTTGCAAGGTCGGAAATCTCGATGCTTTACAAGAATATACAAGACCCTATATATAGGCAAAGATTAAGGGGTAATAATTGAAGTGCGGGTGCTCGTTGGGCCCGTTCGTCCACTCAAATTATTCCTTCTTATCTCTTTGCTGACACACTAGGGCACGTTCCAAATTTTTACAGATACGAATGAAGTACCATAATTACATATGGACAAATAACCTTCCTACACTTTCTAACTATTTAAAAGACTTTTAAGTAGAAGTAATAAATACTAATTATAATTTCTAACTATTTACAAGACTTTTTAAGAGAACATTTAAGTCTTTGTCTTTTACTAGTCTTCCTTATGTCCTTGTCATGCTGCGTCATTGCTTACGTCATGCTCCATAATTGAGTTTTTTTGTCGATGTAACTTCTTCTTTATCTTCTTCTTTTTCTCCTTTGTCTTCAATGCTGGTAGTAATTGGTAGGTAAATATCTGGTATTTCTTCTTTTTCGTTACAATAAGTACAATGATGTAAATTAAACATGTCTTTTAATTGTTGGCATAGGAGGTATTTTGTCTTCTCCGTAAGTTGTTTTGGATAAGTCCTCAGGGCATTAGTTTCTAGATTTGCTTCCCAATTTGCTAAGGTTATCATCCAATTATGTATCTCGTTCATATCTTTGGTAATTTTTGCATTACAATATATAAGTGTGCTGTTTTTACTATGATAAATCTATTTATTTCCATCTTCATAACTGTTGATTAGTTCCTAAATAATCATCTTTATCATGATTGCTCTTTTATTTTGTAGGAATTCCACTATTTCCTAGATGACTAAGTCCGGCTGTTTCTGCGATTCTTCACAAATTACTATCTTCGTAATTCCAATTTTTATAATTGTGATAAGATGAAAAATATCTTGTATAGTAACTTTGCTGGGTGCTGAATATATCCTGACGAATATTAGGTGTGACTTTGTAATTCCCAAATATTTCTTCACCGCCTGGTATAACTCCGGGATGTGTTGTACATTGTTTCCATTGGTTGTGTAAATTGCATGTATTAATCCATAATTGTAAGCTGTGTGTACTAATTTCAAATCTGCATCATTCAAATCAAGTAATTTGTTATGTCTTTTAAGAGATTTTGTGCTCCATCCTATTAGTGTATTGGAATCATAATTTGGTGATTGAATATTTTTGTTGAGATATTGGTAATTTTAAGGAATTGGGTTAAGTAGTGGTGAATTTTGTACGCAAATGGGGTTTGGACTGATTTTTTAGCTATTTCACCATAAGAATTTAGCTGGGGTTTAGGTAGTTGGTAACTGAAGTCTGTGTTCTTTAGCATGGATAATGATGGTTGTGGTATTTCTGGTCTTATTTGGATATTAAATGGTTTGGGTCTTTTGAAGATAAGTATTGGGTTGTTTTCAACTTTATTTTTGGCTTTTTCTTCTGCAGTATAAATTCTTTTTTCATAAGTATTTTGGTTAATTCGGATCTGGTTAAAATCTTTTTCCAGACCGGTATGTAAGTTTTTTGCTAATTCGCTTTTTTCAAGCTACGCAAGCCTGTTGTTAAGCTGTATAAGTCCGCTGTCAAGCTTAGAGATATTTTCCTCCATATTATGTAATTTTTGTAATAAGTCATGT